>CACRXK020005146.1:0-17995 GCA_902702795.2 Paramuricea clavata
CCTTAACAACGACGTTGACAACCTGGGATTAGCAACTGTTTAGTTCTGTTTAAAATATGTCTTGATTTTTGTGACGAATAGATTTCTCGCTTAAATTTCGTAAACATACGGAAAATCCTACCTGCCCGCGTTAATTGGACGCGCTACCTGTCACAGTTGGCCCAGGCACGCCCGCGTTAATTGGTCGCGCTACCTGGCGTTATAGATTTTGCAAGCTCATTATAAAATCCGCCAGATTGTTAGCCGAACAAAGTGACGTCATAGTTTTGGAAGCTCATTATAAAATCCGCCAGATTGTTAGCAGAACAAAGTGACGTCACTGATTTTGGAAGCTCATTATAAAATCCGCCAGATTGTTAGCCGAACCAAGTGACGTCATATATTTTGCAAGCTCATTATAAAATCCGCCAGAGGGGGGGGGGGCTTCACTACTATTGTAGTTCTATGAGTCATTGTTCAGGAACTAGGAAGTCACACCCACCCATGAATTATTATATAATGTATATGTATTGTATATGAGGTGTTATTATCATAGTGACATACCCTCCCCAAACTGGGAATGTGGCCATTCACAGGTATGTTTTAAAAACTGATTGCTCGATCTCGCGCGCTCTATCTCACGTGACTTCCTAGTTCCTGAACAATGACTTATAGAACTACAATCAAACTTGGACTTATGATAAGTCTCGTTTAATTTTTAAATTTTATCAGTATTTCATCCGATTCTTATCTTATTTATTATTATTGATTGATTGGTTCATGGCGTATGAGTATTCTTTACCTAACTTTCGTAAAACTCTGTCCATTATTCCAGTAAATATTTTGCGTACAAACAAACAAACCGACGGATAAAGGAACAAACAAAAAATATCTTCCTGGTGGACATAAGAATGAACAAATTACAAAAAGTTTAATAAAATAAAACCCAATTTTTTAGACTCATAACTCGTTGACTCATAACTCATAGACTCATAACTCAATGACTCATAACTCACAACTCATTGACTCATCGGACTCATTTGAACATTAATCTCGCAAAGAGAATGCAAAAAAAAATACTAAGTACAGACAGCACCAGCTTCAAGAGGAAAGAAAAAAAAGAGAAAAATATCTATATGACATGAACTATATATATCCACGTACTAGAACTAGAAGATACTGTCACAGAGTAATTACACACAAAGGTCTCACTTCAGTTTAATTGAGCTTAAGTGGATTTTTCAAGGGTCCTAAAGAGAGGCCATCACCACCTGAAAATATATTTAAATTTAATGTTCCAGGAGGGTGAATGCTTCTCTTTACCACAGATTAAAGATCAGTAACAGAAGGGCCATTCAGCAGTGCAATGTGTCCTCGTCTTTTTAAGCAAAAATATGCAGTATACTGGCCGGAAGGCGGAGCAGCCAGCCAGTACAGCGTATTTATTGGGCAGAAAATGTCATCGACTGGCTAGGAAAATGGCGGCCAACATGCGTAATGCGACATGCGCGAGGACAGAAACTTCAAAGCTTCCGACTTAAGTGGCCCTTTTATATGGATCTTTATTCTATGTTTTTACGGCACTTGCTAAGAACATGGCCTCCAGTACAAACTACCCAAACAACCTTACGGTTTTGTTGAGAAGTGAGATCTCTGTATGTAATTATTCTGTGATGCCGTACCCTTTTACTGTATATATTTTTTTGAATAATATTTGAATCATTTACTTTAATACGAATTACAGCCAAGTTTTACAAAACTTACCATATATATGCAGTAGTGTCTTGACAACCTTGCGATTCTTGGCGCAAGCCTTGCCTCGAAACATCGAGAAGTATCTTTCAGGCTGGTATGTTCCAAAGTCAAATGTTTTCTTATCAAACTCATGAATACTTAATGAAATGAAAGGCTTTGGTTCTTTGGGTGCTTTTTTTCTCGAGGATCTCGGTTGGGTTATATAACAGGAAATAATATTGTGAAGTATTTTGAAGTTTAAAACCTATTTTGCTTCTTTTACCTGGTCTGCTGGTGCGAAAACTCTGATGCTCTGTTTACAAGTGTTTAATGTAACTTTGATGACTTCCTTGCTGCTGCAGAAATCAAGGGATCTCAAGTCTATATGGCCTGGACAGTGAAAAGTGATGAATCATTCAGGATTTTAGAGAGAACTAGTGACAGCAAAAGTTTTCAATGGAAACTAGTTTGAAGAAACTGACTAATTTGTCTAGTATGCATAAAAAACCTTCACAGTATATATAGTTTTCTCCAAGAAACCTGATTGATTCATCATTGATATAAATAAAAAATAGATGGGACAGCATATACTTTCAGCTATTTCTTGGATTAGCCTTTTATTAATTGCTTTCCCTTACTAACTCATTAAGCATCAGCACTCTCCCTTTGACAAGTAAAATTATCGGTTGTTAGAGTAAAATAATAATGTAGGGTGCGACTCAATGGGTTACCTGGGCCCATGGGCAGATATGCCAGTTAACCCATTAAGCGCCAGCACTCTCCCCTTGATGAGTAAAATCATCTGCCGTTAGACAAAATAAAATAATAAAGTAGGGCACATCAAGGCACAATGCGACTTAATGGGTTAATATAGTTCTTTGGTGTAAGTTGTTTTTCGCACAATACTGAATATTTTGATGGCATCCAGTCTGCCCATTTCATTGCTGTTATCCAACTTTTTAGCCCGCTGGGATTGGTTATAGGAAATCTAAATAGTGTGAAGGGAAATATGTATTTTTGTTTCACTGATGTGAACAAAACTCAATTTTTTTTACCTTCAACAGGACAACGATCTCTATGAAAGTTGTTGTCAACATGCATATATATATATATATATATATATATATATATATATATATATATATATATATATATATATATATATATATATATATATATAGAAAAGGTTTCAATGTGCAACCAAAAGAGATATTTATAACGTAAAATAAAATAAAAGCCACTCAAATTTTCCACAAACGTTTTCGCTTTAATGTTAGCTCCTCAGGTGCATATTTACAATGTAAATATGCACCTGAGGAGCTAACATTGTAAAACATTGTAAATATGCACCTGAGGAGCTAACATTAAAGCGAAAACGTTTGTGGAAAATTTGAGTGGCTTTTATTTTATTTTACGTTATAAATATCTCTTTTGGTTGCACATTGAAACCTTTTCTATATACAACACTTGTATCTTGTTATCAGCAATATTTCACTATATATATATATATATATATATATATATATATATATATATATATATATATATATATATATATATATATATATATATATATATATATATATAGACATCAAAACAAGAAAGTTCTTTTCGGTCTAACGTTCTTTTATTAACAGTGTAATCAGTTTTATATTGTAGCCAACAAGCTCAAAAGTACATTTGTTGTCATTACTGTATTTACAAAAAAAATTGGGTTTTTTTGGCGGTAGTGTTCTTTATAACGGACAACTAAAGGTCTACTGGTTTCACCAACATAGCCTCGTCCACACAGATCGCAGTTAATTAAATAGACGACGTCTTTCTGCGAGCACTGCACTATTTAATTAACTGCGATCTGTGTGGACGAGGCTATGTTGGTGAAACCAGTAGACCTTTAGTCGTCCGTTATAAAGAACACTACCGCTCCGCAGCTAATCCCACAGCGCCATCATATAAGAACATGGCTTTTTCCAGAGACTATATCGAGTGCCACCCTGGACAGGAACCAAAGTTAACTGTGAAAATTCTGAAGAAAATAAGTGGCTCATTGGACCGAAAGATCACAGAAGCATTTTTCATCCAGAAGCTAAAACCAGATTTGAACAATAAATACGAACAGCTTAGCGTAGCAAATTTTCTAGTGTAAGGATTTATATACTATTTTCGGACACGCTCGTTAAAACGCTTAGTTCTAAATTATCTAATTGATATATTTAAATTCTCGGACAGGTCAATTACATGTTTACGCAAGCGCATACACCCGAGCAAATAACGGTCGCATGCTTTAACGGTTTTTTAGTGCGTATAAATGTAACCTGATGATGGAGTAAACTCCGAAACGTTGTTACAATATATTAAATTTGTTATAAAATAAAGCCTTCTGGTCGTTACTAAAAAGAAAATTATTACATTTAAATGAGGCTTAGAGAAAGTTTGCTTCTAATCACATTGAAAATGTAATATTCAAATTCAATTTTCCCCGAAGAATTTTACGGCAATTACTGACTTTAAACGAGTTGTTCTCCTACGGGTTTTAACGAATTTTTCTCAAATTTTCACAGGACATATAGCTACAGACGTTAGTTTCAGAATTGTGTTCGGCTTTTTTCTAACTTTGGATATTTTAATAATAACAAGCAATTCACTCAAACGATTCAGAAATATATTGCAGTCGTCAAAGAAATTGCAATATCAGCGGAATGACGAAATAAACAAAAATTGCCGAACATAATTTTTTAGAACAACTATTTAACTGTACGTATAAAAATTACATTTTCATAAATATATATCTTCAAACCAGCAGGAACATAACTCAAAAGCGTAAAGGTACGGCGATTTAAGATTTTCCTGAATAATTCTTATATTATGCTTGTGATGTTACTCTGAGTGTATATCCACACGGGGCAGGCTTGACAAATATGCCTGGCCACGGTGAGAATCGAACCTACGACCTTTGGAATACTAGCCCAATGCTCTGCCAATTGAGCTACGCGGTCAGGTCGGTTCGAGTACATGATATTTCGGAACCTAATCTAGTTCCTTCGATATCAATGTAATCTAAATCATGAGTTTTTCTGTGTTGCTGTAAGTTACCCAGGTGAATATGATGCTTGTGATGTTACTCTTATATGATGCTTGTGATGTTACTATTCCAAAGGTCGTAGGTTCGATTCCCACCGTGGCCAGGCATATTTTTCAAGCCTGTCCGGTGTGGATATACACTCAGAGTAACATCACAAGCATCATATTCACCTGAGTACTAATGTACTCAGGTGAATATGATGCTTGTGATGTTACTCTGAGTGTATATCCACACCGGACAGGCTTGAAAAATATGCCTGGCCACGGTGGGAATCGAACCTACGACCTTTGGAATAGTAACATCACAAGCATCATATAAGAGTAACATCACAAGCATCATATTCACCTGGGTAACTTACAGCAACACAGAAAAACTCATGATTTAGATTACATTGATATCGAAGGAACTAGATTAGGTTCCGAAATATCATGTACTCGAACCGACCTGACCGCGTAGCTCAGTTGGCAGAGCATTGGGCTAGTATTCCAAAGGTCGTAGGTTCGGATCCCACCGTGGCCATTCCAGGCATATTTTTCTAGCCTACCCGGTGTGGATATACACTCAGAGTAACATCACAAGCATCATATTCACCTGAGTACATTACACCAACACAGAAAAAATTCTTATATTATTTAATTGTTTGTCAATTTTACAACTTTACCATATTTTGCATGCACTGGAGAACATTTGGTGAAAATTTGATGAAAATCGGACTGATATTAAGCGCGTATTAGCGATTTTCCGCAAAAATCCAAAAACCGTGTCCTGTAACCTTAACACACTCTGCGTACTAATGTTGGGTTGTCAATATAAAAACCAAGGCACTCTCGATCGCTACATATTTGTTTGAATCTCATGTCTGCACGTAAGAAACTTGTAATTGACTGGAAGACAGTAAACGATGCATTTTCAAAACCGAGATGACTTCATGTGGTCCAGGGTAGCAATGGTTTGAATCATTGTGCAATAATTAGCTGCGATCATCCAGGATTCGCAAGCCGAAGAGGCTGTCGTAAGCATGTTAAACGATATATGCCTTGTATTATTATTTCGACGAGAAGCCAAATCTTGCCGTCGATACTTTGGTCATTTCTGCTGCCCCAAATGTTGCGAACGGAAAAGGTTCAAACGTCCCGAGTTGTTCGACAGAGAACGACTTCGCACGTTCGATCTCGCAGTTGCTACAAAGCAGTTGTGAGGTGTGGTTGGGGTGGGGGGAATCCGAAATTTCAGTTTCGTGAGCCTTGAAGTTTGTAAAATTTTGCTGCGACCAGAGTGCCGAGGCGGAAGATGACGTGCTCTCCTCTTCCAAAGTCATCGACTACATCTTGGGATGCCCCCAGCTTTTGACAAATTTTCTGGACACAAAAAGGGGTATTGGACAATCTGGACGTATTGCTTACGTGACAAGCATATCGGACTTACTGGACTTCGATTAACCGTCCTCATCTGTGCTTCAAAAATTTGCTTAAACAGAGGTTTACAATATTTGAATACTATAGAGCACGAAAGTGTTTGGCGAAGGACATGAGATCAAATTGGACAACCGATTTAGACATAGAAACGCTGGAATCGCAACGAAGTTGGGCAACCCTTTCTGAAGTACAATCCGTGATTCTGATTCCAATTCACAAGGAACGTTACCAATCTGTTTTAGAAATGTACATGGAAAATACTGATTCAGTAAAGCCTTGGAACGTAACGTTTGCCTCTTGGTTCATCGCAGCATACCTGTTTCTCAAAGTGAAAGGTTGTCAGCCTATGACGTACCAGCATCTAACTCTTCGTATGTTTAGAAGTGCAAGAAAAATGAAGGAATGGTAGATCAGAAAATTTTCAAGACGGCTAAAAGATACGGTTTCGATAGCGTCTACTTCGTCGAGGTTAACATAAAATTTTTAGAACAATATATTAACTATGTCAGACTCCTTTTAAATCCTATTTGCAAGTATATTTTAGTCAATCTTAATGGGAAACAATTTCAGAAACTTACAGACCATTTGAGCGTGTTAAGGCGGATTTCCAGTCCTCGCACGAAGCTCCTCGCAGCTCGCTGCGTTGAATCTAATTAAAATTAACAGTTCAGCATTGTGATTGAATAAAAGTGCTCATACATGCACTCGCAGCGAGCTGCGAGGAGCTTCGTGCGAGGACTGAACATCCGCCTTTAGTCTTCGAAGCCATCGGAAAGTACATCCACCGTACTAGGTACGAACAGATAATTGAAACCGAAAGCTGCGTGGCACTGCTACCAAATGAGCAAAAGTGGATATCAGAAGACCAAAAACACAGCTCGAATGTTGTCCGTGTTCGCTATAAAAAAAAACGCTCTCGCCAAGTAGCAATCCGAGGACGCTGATAGATGATGCATGAGAAAATTAGTCGAGACAGAACGTAGGATAGTGAATAACGCCTTGAATAACAACGTGGAAAATCATAGCGATGTAACTAACTGTTTTCATGGACCGGTTCCAGAAAACGACAACGCCACAGATATTGCGACTAGTTCGAGAGAGAAAGCGTTTCAGCGCCGTGCTGGTATCCGATTCACAACCGAAAGGATGAGTACATTAAAATTGGCATGAACAAATTTGGCCGACGTTGTTTCAAGATGCTGCGTCATCCGAACTTTACTTTTAATCCCTGTTGAGTTCCAAACACTTTGCGAAAAAGGGAAGAAGCGTTAAAGTTAGTGCGATTTGCAAGAGTTTATGAAAACCAATGCTTTGCATGAGTTCATGAAAACATTGCGATAGAATATAGTTGTGTAAATAAACGAATAAAATACACTTTCCCGTTTTTGCGTTTCATCAATTTTTACTGTAGTACAATAGTTCAAACCAATCCCGGACCCGATAGTTGGCTTAACTTTTCGTATTAGAACGTTAAAAATTTAAAGTCAAAATATCGTGACTCTACCACAAATTGCGTCCTGAATAAGTTATCCTGTCTACAAGATGTTGTTTATGGCAACAGTATTGATGTTATTGCTTTGACAGAGACTTGACTGTCCAATCATGTACGAAATGATGAAATTTAACCGGTTGGATACAAGTTATTTAGGCGTGATGGACCAACGGGCAAACGGGGAGGTGGTGCATTGTTAGCTGTGAAATATTCTGTCAGAACTGAGCCAGATTCATTGGAACTTGCTTCTGTTGTGATTAATTCGTCGTCTAAAAATGTTCTAGTCGCTGTGTGTTATCGCTCTCCTTATTCCTCAATTGATTTCCTGCACGAACAGAACCGTTTCTGGAAATTTGTTGCTGATTCTCAATTTAAAGATGTTGTTTTAATGAGCGACTTTAATTATCCCAATATTCAATGGTCTGGCAGATCGATACTTTCTACCATAGGATCAGCAATTGGTTTTATCGAACTTATCACTGATTTTAGTTACTTGCAATTAATCAACTCATCTACTCGTGGCCATAATCTCATTGACTCGGTTTTCAATACGAATGAACATTTGACTGACAACTTTGAAATTACTGATGATGATTCCATTTCTTTATACTCGGACAACAAAGCTATATCTTTTGACTTAAAATTGCATCAACGTCCAAAACAATCCACCGAGCGAATAGCTTATAATTATTCAAAGGGAGATTTTGTTGGCCTCCTAAACAGTCTTCAGAATGCTTCTTTAGTGGATTTAGTTCGCAATCACTGTGACAACATTAATGTTGCTTGGTGCAAGTGGACAGCTGCTTTCCTTGCTGCTTCCGATTGTTTTATTCCGAAAACCTCGCTCAAGCTTTCCTTCACGGCCTCCTTAATTTATTAATCACCAAGGATCTATTTCACGCCATCAACATGAAGGAGTCCCTAAGGAGAAAAACAAAGGCTAAGAACTCCCCTAAATTGTGGGAGAAATTTTGCAAGACTCGGCAATACGTCAAATGTTGGATTAATGCCAAGAAGAGAGAATACTTATCTGGAATTTCTCATCCTTATACAATAACTCTAAATCATTTTGGAGATTTTTGAAGTCTAAATCTTAAAAATCTTCCATATCTTATGTCATTAACATAGGGGGTCTTAAACTATTCTCTTCTGAAGAATAGGATGATGCTTTTATTACTTATTTTGCTTTAGTTTTGACCTCCGACTCAAATTCTTCTTTACCTTTAATTTCTCCTTCGCAGTCATCATCAAACTTCTTGACTCAATAACTGTTTCTGAATTTGAAGTTCTATCACTGTTTGTCACCTTCTAAGGCTACTCCGCCTGATGGCATACCAGCTTATCTGTTAAAGCGCAGTGCCGAAGTCATTGCTCCGTCTTTAACAGTTCTCTTCGAGTTATCTCTTCTGCAGGGTGCATTTCCTTCTCAATGGAAATATGTTAATGTCGTTCCAATACCTAAGAAAGGTGACGCTCATGAAGTCACCAACTACAGACCTGTTTCATTACTCTCCCGAGTCTCAAAAATACTTGAACGCTGTATTTTTGGACAGGTTTCTTCTTTCATTAAGGACTCTTTATACGACATTCAACATGGATTTCGCTGCAATAGGTCATGTGTTACTCAACTTTTGAATGTGTTTCATGATCTCGGTCGTGCTCTTGATTCTGGCAATGAAATTGATCTTCTTTATCTTGATTTTGCTAAAGCTTTTGACTCCGTATTTCACAGCAAACTCTTGTTTAAACTAAACTATTTTGGAATTTCCGGTCAACTTCTTAACTGGCTCGCTGATTAATTTCTTAATCGGAAACAGCGTGTCGTTATCGAAGGAGTTTCTTCGTCTCTCATTAACGTTAAATCTGGTGTGCCGCAAGGTAGTGTCATAGGTGCACTGCTTTTCATTTTGTATGTGAATGATCTTCCAAAGTTAACTAAGAATACGACTGTTGCACTTTTTGCTGACGACAGTAAATGTTACCGTGCAATTCAGTCACCAGCCGATCGACATCTCCTACAGACTGAACTTGACTCTATGCGCTAAAGACAACCGTTTGCTTGGTTTTCTTCCGAGAAATTGTTCTCAAATGACTAATACTCGCTGCCGGCGGCTTCTCTATCTCTCACTCGTACGACCTCGCCTTTCTTACGCTACAGAGATCTGGGAACCTCAAGCCTCGTCACGCGATCTTGCGATCCTGGAGGGTGTTTAGAAACGAGCTACTAAATTTGTATCTAAATTTAGTTATCTTGAGCGTCTTAGGAAACTTAATTTATTGCCTATATCTTACTGTCTTGAAATAAACAAGGTCTTCACGACCTAGATATCTCCTCTTTAGTCACCTTTCCTTCTAATCGTAATTATTTTGCACCCGTTCAAGCAAGGAGAACTTGCTTAAAGTCAATCCGTGCAAAACCTTTCTGTTTAGAAACTCTTTTTTTAAACGAATTTTCTTTCTATTGAACAATCTCTCTCCGATCATTCGTAACAGTTCGTCTGTTTTATTCTTTAAGCCCCAGCTCCATTCTCTCTAATCTTCTCGATTAGACACTTCTTTCGATGTTAACAGAATGCGCACTTGGAAAAGCTACCGCTCTAAATGCCGTTTGTTAAGCTGTTGCTCATAATCTAAACTATTAATTTTTATATAGCTATGTAAATAGTGTTCTAGATGTATGGATAAACTAAAGTATAATATAAGGATATTTTGGTTTTGGTAGATAAATAGTAGCGACATCTAAAGATTATGCCGGTGGATTCTGAGACCTTTATACAGATATAAGATATATGTGATTTCCAGAAAAGGTTTTCGTCAATAACAACTCCTAAAAATTTAATCATTTGTTTTTGTACTAGCTGGGTTTATCAAATATAATAGATATATTCTTATAATTTTTTATGTTTTTGCCTTTGAATAAGATATAATTCGTTTTGTTGGTGTTTAACGATAACTTATTAATCTTCATCCATAAGTAAATATATTCTACTTCTTCATTTATTAATCTAGCTACTTCATCTGGATCTTTGTGAGAGTAAAAAATACAGGTATCATCTGCAACTGATATATGAAGATTCGGTTAAATGCAAAACACGCGGGAGGTCATTGATATAAAGGATAAAGAAGAATGGTCCCAATATTTAGCCTTGAGGTACGCCAACATATGATTTCATTTTCGACGGAGAAAACATTGTATTGCACAAATTGGGTACGATTTTTAAAATAACTGTTGATCCATTCCAACGCTACCCCGCGGATGCCATGGCGCTCAAGTTTATGGTATTATATATCATGATTAATAGTATCGAAGGCTTTTGAGAGGTCCACGAAAAAAATTTTATTTATTAAATCAATTAGTGCAAGATTTGTTGAATGATTTTTACGGAAGCCTGACTGATTATGACACAAAATTTCAAAGCGTTCTGCAAATTCAAGTAATCGAGAATGCATAACTCTATCATAAAATTTGGAAAAATTTGTCTGGAGTGAAATGGACCTGTAATTTTGAAATATTTGTGAATCATATGCGTTAAAAATAGGGATTATTTTGGCCATTTTTAATTTATCTAGAAAAACCCCTGTCTCTAACGATATGTTATTCAAATGCATTAATTAAAGGATGAACGATGAATTCAAAAGAATGTTTAATAAGATGCATGGCATATTATCATAATCTGGAGCGTTCAAGGAAGTTGATTATAGGAACATTGTTTCACTGTTGGCGGTCCTAAACAGTCTCTAAAAGATGAGGTTACAGCGGGGATTTTATTTGCTAAAGATGGGCTTATGTTTGAAAAAGACTTACAAAACCCATTCGCGATTTCAGTAGGGTCAGTGACTAATCGACTTAGACAAAAGACTTAATAATTGTTTCTGTTTTTGCTTGTTGGTGACTTCATTTATTAGTTTCCAGGTTTCTTTCAGATTGATTTTGGGCAATTGAAATTTATCGTTATAATACATTTTCTTTGCAATTCTGATCAGGTGATATAGTTTGTTTTGATAGATTTTATATCGAGTTTCACGTATCAAAGTTGGATGTTTTAACAACTTCTTATATAATCTATTTTTTTCCTGACTGAAGCTAATAAACCTTTAGTTATCCACGGAGATTTTGTTTCTTTTGGGTTCTTGTGTTTTATTGTTTTAAGAGGAAAGCAGTCTTCAAAATGTCTACTATATTCTGAGACAAAAGTTTCAAGCATATCGTTGGGGTCCTGGTCAGTAAGAATACTTTACCAGTTAACTTGTGAAAGGCAAGAATGAAAATTGTTAAGATTCGTATCGTTATAATCACGCGTATTTGTTGTCAAAGTCTTAGTATACGAAAGTGTAAGTTTTTCTTCATGGGCGTACCGGGCGGGCAGGCGGGGGGGGGGGGCGGCAGACCCCCCAGTTTGTTGGGCAAACAAAGCCAGTGGGGCAATATTCGCTTACAAAAATAAATGGGACAATTTCTGTCAATATTGCGGGAAATTCTGTCAATTTTGTGGTCAATTTTTTTATGTCTGGAAAATTTGTATGAAGTTCCAAAAAATTTTGGTATGTCCTAAAAAATTTTGGACCCATAAAATTGTACACTGACCGAAATTGTTAATCAGAAAATATTTCAGCTCCGGTCGGGCACAATTCGAAAAAGTCGGACAAATTTCTTTCCGCCCCCCTAATTTTTTCCTTCCGGTACGCCCATGTTTTTCGTTCTTAAAAGGTGCAAAAATTGGTAGATATCATTAATGATTATCTCATTTGTAATATTCTGTTTGAGACAATTTGTGAATATTTTATCGTTAAGCGTGTAAGTCTAGTAATAAATGGAATGAACATGTAGAAAAACAAAGAATCTGGCACGAAAAGAAATGAGCACGTGTTCGTCATAACGTAGCAAGTCATGGTTAAAATCACCCATCAGATAACATTATCCTTAGAAATTGTTGAGAGAATTCTATTTAATTCATCCATAGAGGGATTAAGATTTTGGTTAGGTGGTCGGTAGACTGTACCTACTATGGTGTTTTTCCCAAGAGGGTTACAAATTTCAACAAACAGAGATTAGATTACATCAGGATTAAATATTGTGAAGTCTTGAAGTAGTTTGTATTGAAAAACATTTACTATGCAAAACGGCTGGCTACCTGGCTACCATAATATAATTATAATAAAACGCCTGGCTACCACCTGGCGACCAAAAAACAAGTAAACAGGTGGTAGCCAGCTATATTAATATGGTAGCCAGGTGGTGGCCAGGCGTTTTATTATTGATTTAATATGGTAGCCAGGGAGCCAGCCGTTTTGCATAGTAATAAGTTTAAATGAATTTTGTAATTTGTAAATACTTGGTGTTATCCAGGTACATGAAAATTGCCTTAATTTACTAAATTTACCTGGATAACGCCAAGTGATTACTAATTATAAAATTAATTTAAACTTATTACTATGCCAAACGGCTGGCTACCTGGCTACCATATAACGCCTGGCTACCCTATCAAAACAGCTGGCACCACCTGGCTACCAACACAAGTAGCCAGGTGGTAGCCAGCTGTTTTATTACGGTAGCCAGGTGGTAGTCAGGCGTTTTATTATAGTTTTATTATTGTAGCCATGTAGCCAGCTGTCTTGCATGAAAGTATGTTTAAGTAAATTTCTGCAATTTGTAAATACTTCACACTTGGCATAAAATGTTTCAAATTCGGCCACGATCAATGTTCGAATTTTTGCGGATGGCGCGCGTATTTTTTGGAGTCTGGAGACGCAATTAATTTTCGAAATGTGCGCTACTTTAAGACAGCTTCGGTGACATGAAGAGTATCCTTAGATAAATATGTAATTGGGAGATGAATAGCGTGTTATTTGGGGATCAGAATGGTACCAAAGTTGCCATGACTACCTTTATTGTTTTGCCGCTTTCGAGCATTCTATGAGCATGTTAATATTGATGAATTTCGGCTTCGAATAACTTTTGTTTTTAAGGCTATCCTTTTATAATATTTGGTAGGATTACATTTATGACCTTTATCTAAATTCCTACCGAACCACTTGATTCGATTTCCTAGTCTCTTTGATCGCAGTAAAAATCAATTCGAATAAGGCCACCAAATACAGCGTTTCGATGTCAACGCAAATAATATAACGTTGAGCGTCTGAGGTCGCGGTCAAAAGAAAGATGGAATTATCGGCCAAGAAACAGAAATTGAGGCGATTAGACGAAAAGGTATGTTTGGCATTTGTTTATTGTATTATTTGTACAAAATAATGGATAATATATTGCTATGTTTTGAAAGCCAGGCGACTTGTGTCGTTGCTATAATACCTATAGCTACAAGCCCTTTAATTAACTCTATATTTTCGAATTCGGAGGGTTTAAAACAAGCGAAATATGATTAAAATTACGAACAATAATGTGTTGTATATTATATTTCCACATTGACAGTTGTCACAGTAAGTAGATTCACTACACAATATATTATGACTATCAAAGATTTTGTGGTCCATGTTCCATAGGTAAATTCTACGGTTTGAGGGATTTGTAAGAAATCTTTGAGGGAACTGGCTCAGTGTTAAAAACATTTCAGCAAATAGCATGCAATTCTGATAACGTAAACTCTGTTTACTGATAAATGTGAAGCTTTTTTAACTTTGAAGTTAGAAAAATATTTTAAATATTGAAACCAACCTCTACTAAATTGCTTGCAAATTCAGGTAAACCACAGCTGGCAACATGGCCTAGGTGTTGTATTGGTCCACATACTTGATTTAGTTTCAGCAATCTACGAACTCATTGAGTCGCATTGCACCCTGATGCGCCCTTCTTTATTATTTTACTTTGTCTAACGCCAGACGATTTTATTTGTTAAGGGGAGAATGCTGGCGCTTAATGGGTTAACTAGCCTATGTGTCTATGTGTCTAGTTAGTGCATTAAGTCATATTGCACCCTGATGCACCCTACGTTATTATTTTATTCTGTCAGTCTCTGTCTAATGGGAGACAAGTTAACTTGTCAGCGGAGAGCGCTGGCGCTTAATGGTTAACTAGCTTATATGTTTATGTGTCTAGTTAACCCATTGAGTCGCATTGCGCCCTGATGCGCCCTACTTTATTATTTTACGTCTTACGGCAGACTATTTACTTGTCAAGTGAAGGGTGCTGGCGCTTAAACGGCTTAATGATTAACTACCCTATCAGTCTTTGAGCCTAGTTAACCTCTTGAGTCGCATTGTGCCCTGATGTGCCCAACTTTATTATTTTACACTGTCTAACGCCAGACGATTTTATACTTTTCAAGGGGAGGGTGCTGTCGCTTAACCCATTACTTTATTATTTTACTCTGTCTAACGGCAGACAATTTTACTTGTCAGGGGAGAGCGCTGGCGCTTAAACGGCTAAATGATTAACTGCCCTATATGTCTTTGTGTCTAGTTAACCCCTTGAGTCGCATTGTGACCTGATGCGCCCGACTTTATTATTTTACACTGTCTAACGCCAGACGATTTTATACTTTTCAAGGGGAGAGCGCTGGCGATTAATGGGTTAAATTCTGAAAGTAGCAAGGAGAACCACCCATGTGAGGCCTATGTTTTTATATACCGGTACCAAGGTTACAGCCACAATACATCCATGGATTGTCGGCCCACATTTTGTGTTAACCCAGTAAGCCGCAGTGTTCGTTCCCCAGTGTCACCATCAGTCATTGGCTTGTTTTGTATATGCAATGCTGAGTAGATATGTGATGTGCCCCAATACCTGCAGTAATTGGGCTACTTTGTTATTTCAGTCTTGTGTCAGTCAGATATTTAAATTTACCCTTAAAGAGAGTTAAGAATATTGGGTTTATCAGTTACAGAGAGGCAAGATTTTTAATATCTAAACCTTTACCATTTTCTTCTAGGTCTTGCAAGGCAAAGTTATTTACTAATGGCAGAATATTGTGAAATAATGTTTCACTGAGTTTTGATTATTCCTGCCTACTATATTGAACTATATATGTGCATTAAGTTTGACTTTGACTGTAATATTAACACTGTCAGTAATTGCCAAGTGCAAGTGAGGGTTGATCTAATTAAAAATATATTATTATTTGATTGCAAATAGTGTTCTCAAATTGTCTGGTCTAATAAATATTTTTCCAGAACTATTGAAAAATATTCTTCCCAGTGTTGTTCTTTATGCTATCCTAAACACTTGACGATGGAATAACACATTCATAAACTTTTTTACACAGTGTGTATTATTTTAGTCTTTTTGAACTGATCACATGTGAACATTTCCCGTACAAACAACACATTCATGTGGGTTTCCTTCTCTATGTATTATTTTATGTGTTAACACATTGAACCGCAATGCGCCCCAGTGCGCCACATCTATTTTTTTACTTGTCTAACGCCAGACAATTTTACTTGTCAATGGGGAAGCTCTGCCACTTAATGGGTTAAGCACCCTGGTTGTGGAAATACGTATGAACATCAATGAATACAAAGACATGGTGTGTATATCATAGAATATATTAATATACAAATCAAAGTACTAAGTTCGAACTATGACATGATAGTGAATATAGAATACTTCAAGTTATCTTTATTAACATGTACAGTACATAATTCAAAAATATTTATAACTGTTTCAACTGTTAGCACAGACATGATGTTGTAATTCCTTTCAATGTGTGAAAGCTTTCAAAAATTCAATATGGTTGCTTACAAATTATACATCCTTGTGTATTGATTAAGGCAACACCAGTACGCTACGAAATAGTTTGTATATTAAGAGAATTAGACAAGCCTCCTGACACTAATCGTTAAGTTTATATATTCTTTCATTTGGCTGTTATCATCCCTACTGGGCCAAGGTTGTTTTTTTTAACGTCGCCTGAGCAAAATCCATTCCATATCACTTAATTCAAACTTATACAAGAAGTGAAAGAAGTATTTTAAAATGTCAACACATAAAGAAATTGACCAGTTTGCCTTTGCCAATCTGTTAATTCGAACGTGATTTCCACATCGAAGGTTTGTTTCGCACATTGACCAGTCCCCATCGATTGTTTTTGCAATAATCCACAACAGTTTTCTAGTTCACAAGATGAAAAATTCGCCCAAACAGATTTTGCAATTCACTCCTAATCGCCGCCATCTTGAATTTTTTCTATGCTCATGCTACCTCCTCCGCAGGCCATACAGCCCGTAATGTGTATGCCCGTTCGCAGGTTTGAATTTGAAATTTGAGACGAAGGTTTGCCTTGCTGTAAGGCCTGTTGAATAACATGTGTATTACTTGGCTTTTGGTGTCGATTACTCGGTTGGGTCAAATTTCTTCAAAAATATGGCGAATCGTCTGCCAATCTTTAGCAATCCCGTCTTGCGAGTATTTTTGCTCCGTCGGGAGTAGCCCGATTGTCTGTCTTTAGGATGTCACAAAAGCAACATTTCACAGGTACATCGGTGTATTAATTATATTTTGTGGATATTTCTAATGGGTTATGTTGCAAGTATGCTTCAGTGACCTATATTGTTCAGTTTCAAAATGGCGGTTTCGTGATTAGTGGGCAAATAATATTTCTGGCAATTTCGCTAAATTTTCACCGAATTGAACTGTGTTTTTCATGTTGTGTTGTACTCTGGACTTACTCTTTAACGTATTTTTGTTGATGCACCAACAACGAAAGACCGAATGAGGCTGACTTAAGGCTACTGAGTCACCAAGACTGGCAGACTGCCAGACTGCAAGACAGTTGAAAGCGAGGTTGAAAGCTTATATAATACTGGTAAGATTTTAACATGCTATATTCTGTTTCTTCTATACTTCCAAATTGTTTACGCCTATATAGGCTATATGCAGAAGGCTAAGTTCAACGGAACCTCCACAGACACAGTCGGCATTAACAAATGGTTAAGAACATAACTTCTAATTTCCTAAACTGTCAGTAGACATATATCATGTATGTAAACAAGGTCACCATGCATTGAAAGATTGTTTTATAATTTACCTTGGTTGCCATGCAACTTCTACCAACAAGAATATGACATGTACTATGGACATTTTATAACGGCTATATCTTGCTTGTATTGTTTATATTTGCCACTCCGGCAAAAACCAAATCACTATTTAAATATTGTATCGGAATACAAAGTGTTATTGATTAATACAGTGTTATTGATGACCTGCACAACATGTTCATCATGTCATCTGTGAAATGTTGCTCATTACTTTGGTTATCAAGAGGTTATCAACGGCTATGCTGGTCATTAATTATAGTGATTGATGCTAAACCAAGTGGCAAGTACTTGTATAATTAAAGTGGA
>CACRXK020005146.1:18015-29076 GCA_902702795.2 Paramuricea clavata
TTAACGTATTTTTGTTGATGCACCAACAACGAAAGACCGAATGAGGCTGACTTAAGGCTACTGAGTCACCAAGACTGGCAGACTGCCAGACTGCAAGACAGTTGAAAGCGAGGTTGAAAGCTTATATAATACTGGTAAGATTTTAACATGCTATATTCTGTTTCTTCTATACTTCCAAATTGTTTACGCCTATATAGGCTATATGCAGAAGGCTAAGTTCAACGGAACCTCCACATACACAGTCGGTATTAACAAATGGTTAAGAACATAACTTCTAATTTCCTAAACTGTCAGTAGACATATATCATGTATGTAAACAAGGTCACCATGCATTGAAAGATTGTTTTATAATTTACCTTGGTTGCCATGCAACTTCTATCAACAAGAATATGACATGTATTATGGACATTTTATAACGGCTATATCTTGCTTGTATTGTTTATATTTGCCACTCCGGCAAAAACCAAATCACTATTTAAATATTGTATCGGAATACAATCCCAGCCAATGACCGGTAGTAAAGTATGAATATCGACCGACGTTATCAGGGGTGGGTGGGTGAAATAATAACGTCTATTCGACGTTATTTGTGACAACATGAATATGACGTGGCCCCTTATTTATACAGTGTTATCGATGACTCAATAACACTGATAATAAGTGTTATTGATTAATACAGTGTTATTGATGACCTGCACAACATGTTCATCATGTCATCTGTGAAATGTTGCTCATTAGGCTACTTTGGTTATCAAGAGGTTATCAACGGCTATGCTGGTCATTAATTATAGTGATTGATGCTAAACCAAGTGGCAAGTACTTGTATAATTAAAGTGGAAGTCAAATCCGTAATGTAAACAAACGGTTTGTTTACATTTTGAACTGCTGTATTTTTTAAAATATGATGTACTGTCTGAATATCTAACACCATTTTGGTTCGCTATGCTTCTAAATGTATATGACATAGAGTTTATGTTCAGTAAAATTCGAAACATTCGAAATTTGGGCAATGTTTACATGAGAGGGTCCTTACATTGTTATGAGCAGAACCGATGCGCAGAACGGACTTGACTTCCACTTTAAAGTACTGGAGATGTATCTTTCATTTCTGATTTGTATGTACAGTATTATGTTACTCTTTGCCAAAATGCCAAAGTTATAATAAGGTGCTAATCACACCTCAACAACTTCCTACATCACCCCAAGCAAGTCTGTTGCAGCCCAACTCTGTACCGACGGAGCGAACGCCTTGAGCAGGCGTCTTGTCTAAATACATCTTGGCAGTTATGGCTGATAAAAGCGGCGAGGAGATTCAAATAATGGAGGGTTTTACAAGCACAAGCGACAGTGATAATAGACGTTGTGAATCTATCATTTGGCCAAATGGGATGTTTTGACTATATACAAACACGCATTTAAATAGTTAAACTGTGTAAAAGACAAATATAAATGGAATAAATTTCGTGGATAAACGGCCGCATGCCTGACATACGACGTGTTATATAAAAGCGCTGCGTGTTTGTAATATGCAAATTTAATATATAAACTGATATTTAACTGCTTCTCTTTATAAATCATTGTATATGCTTGTTTGTTCAATGTTCACTGTTTTTATGTATATTGCTGATACGAAAAGCGGTCTGTATCAGAAGTAGTTTATAAAGACTTTAATAATATTGTTTTGATAAAATGATATATTAAATATAATTTGGTTTGTGACTTCCCGCCATTTTGGAAAATTAGTCCGCAGGCCTTTCGGTTCGTTTCGCACCAATTTTATTTTTTTATGAAAGGCCTGCGGAGGAGGTAGATGCTCATGGGCTAGACCGCTGAACATCGGATTCATGATCGCCACTTTGGCCGATTTCGCAACATTTTATGCAAAGCGTGCTTGTTCTTATCCGTCTCCATTTGCCTTATATATTCATTAATAAAACGTTTAGCTTGATATATTTGCATATAGGAACAACAATATAATTTGGGACTTTGGTCATTATCATAATCATCACCACCATAATCACCACCATTGTCATCATCGGCGTCATCATCACCGTCATCATTACTACATCACGGACTCAGTCCGCGTTTTTCCGGTCCAGTCCAGTCCAGCCCGGTCCAGTCCAGTCCGTCTTTTACAACATGCCATCAGCCTTACCGTTATCACAAAATCATCATCAAAATATATTATGGTCGTCACTATCATCATCATTACACCTTTATTATCACCTTTATTATCGTTAAAATTATCGTCATCATCATTCTTATCACCCAGTCTATGATTGTATCAAAGGTTTTTCTTACCTTAATAATATAATTAACAATGTCTTTAGTAAATCTTTTCTGAAATATTTTCTCTACTTCCATCAAGATTTTACCATATTGCTCATTGTGTGTATTTCGGTTCCCTGTCAGCGACTTCTTCTTTGCCATTTGCTCAAACATGTTAATCCAATGTTTGAAATAAAAATTGCGATTATAGACATCTTTCACTTTTCTTAGACCACCTAGGTTGCCTAAGGCGTACGTTTTCAATTTGTTGTAGTAGGTTCCGTTATAGTGAAACATCTATAGGCAAAAATTGTAGAACTTGTTAAACCATAAAGCTTGGGAATTAAATGGAACTGCATATTAACACCAGTGTCCACCAGGCGAATTTGTTTCCGAGAAATGACATTTTCTTTAATCGGCTTCGCTTTTGTGCTAATATGGTAAACGATTCCCACAAAGGAAACGTTACTTCACGCGAACAAATTCGCCAAGACGAAAATTTCCTTTAGTCCAAATTGATCGTCATCCTCACTTTGTTTTTTCGTCAACTCTCGACAATGTTAGAAATAATGGATTTGTGCACAAAACAGCGTTTTTGTGTAAGATTTATAAATGTCAGTCGGAAATCCGAACACGCTTCAATTTTGACGTTAACTATTTGTTTCAATCTTACAATATGATATAGAAGAAACAAAATATAATCTTGAATATAATCCTGATTTGTCGATCTAGACGTTCAGTTTTAATTTTCGATTAATTTGTATTAGCAGAAGTCCGTAAGTCTAATCTACAGTCTCTACTTACATGTGTTGTTAGCCCCGTTTACACGAGCAAATTTTATTTGACAAATTTCATTTTATCAAAAGCATTTGATCAAAAGCTAGCTAGCATGCTAGCTTTTGTTCAAATGCATTTGTCACAATAAATTTGTCACAAATTTATCATCTACACGAGCAAAATATCTTTGACATATGAAATTTGTCAAATAAAATTTTCTCGTGTAAACGGGGCTTTATTTGTGTGATATACATGTATGTTGTATTTCGTGTTAAATATTTGCTAAGTTGTCATGTATACTTTTATATATGTGATCTGTTTGAAATGCAGTCACATTTGACAGCATTGCAATAGCCCATCTAATATTACCCAGTGTATGGCATGTGCTTGCTATGGTAGCCCTCCTATCGGCTATCAGTCAGCCTAAAACATGTGTAAGGGGCTGCTTATATAGAGGCGAGCTACCCAGGTAACCTGGCTATTATAGCTCGCTTTCCCTGGATGAATGTCTGTTTACATGAGCCTCTTTAGATGGGCAGGCTTGCCAAAACAAATCACCCAGACTGAGTTATATAGTAGAAGCACATTTCCCAATAAAGTAAACCAACATGTGATCAATCACTCATACTTTTGCAGACAGTCTCGAAATGTATAAACTGACAAAAACAATCACAGAGATCTTTTTACCCTGGGCCCATGGGTAATACTGTGCCAAATCGTGCGTGATTGTATATAATTTATATGGAAAATCCTAGCTTGGAATTAGCAAGATTTTGGGACAATTGATTTTGGGTCAATTATGCACCTCTATTTTAAACACCCTTTACCAGAAAAGTTGTATTCATTTGGATGATGTTAGCTCAATTGCATGCTTACATTAAATTAATAAAAGTATTTGAATTTTGTATTTCTTGCTTTGTATATGCAAACAACCAAAAATAGCAAATTCATTGTCAATCAATCAATCAATTTTTATTTTGTGTGTGTTGGTGCTATGTACTCAGGTGAATATATGATGTTTGTGATGTTACCGTGAGTGTGCATCCACACCGGGCAAGCTGAAAAGTTAGCGTGGCCACAGTTGGACCAACCTGTGACTGTGTCCAAGCTAACTTTTTCATCGGTGTGGATGCACACTCACTGACTCACATCACAAACATCATATATTCACTTGGGTACATGACACCAACACCAGGGTGTTAGCCAGCCTACCGTCCAGCCGTCTTTTGGACGGCCATTTTCAAATTTGGACGGCCTTCTAAAAAAGACGGCTTTTGGACGGTAAACATAAACATTGCTCACTTGCAAGCTGCCAAATCTGTCAAACCAAAGATTCCTAGGCCTAGCTGCCAAAAACCGTAGAATATAACTATATAAGATAATTAGTTGCTTATCAAACCCACAAGTACTGTATTTATAGCATCAAAGTGACAACATAATATCAATCATAAGATTGATATATTGGCAGATTTACTTAAACTGTACTACTGTAGTCAGTGTAGTGAGTAGTCACATAGTCTGAATAATTGAATATATTATTAGTTTTTTGAGCGATTCTCAAGTGCGGTCACCGATTACTCCCAGCATTCGGAAATAATCACATTGAATTACTGGTGCATGAAGTGGTGCCATGGTTCCATATGGAAAAATATGGGTGTCATAAATGAAATTTCAAATTTGGACACCCAAGTTGCAAATCCTGGCTAAGACCCTGACCAACACACACAAAATAATCGTATCATTGAATACCCCTGTACACTGATGTCGAAGGAACTAGACACAGTTCCAAAATATCATCAACTCGAACAGACTTGATCATGTAGCTCAGTTGGTAGAGCATTGGACTAGTATCCGAAAGGTCGCAGGTTCGATTCCCATCGTGGCCAAGCTAACTTTCAGCTTGCCCGGTGTGGATGCACACTCAGAGTAACATCACAAACATCAATCAATAATTTGCTGCTGTTATATATAAACCATATATATTTTTTTCTTACTAGGGATTGTCATTAATATATGGATATAACTAAAGCTTCCCAGGAGAAGGCAAGCTGTCTAAACAAGTGGTATTATATGTAATCATTAATGGCATTCTAAGAACTTCATGGTCTATTTGGAAAATGTTATTCTTTTGCTGGAGAGCATTTTTATGAATTACCAAACCATGCAAGGGATGGAGTTGCCGACTTGTGGTATACAGCTTGTTTTGTACTAAATTTTTACTAATGGACTTGCTTGACATATTTGATTGAGCAGTGACACTACATACATTATACATGCAGTATATTTTACTTGTAAATATTCTACATTGAACAGAATATTAACCCTTTAAGTGGCAATGTGCTTTACTTTTTTATATTTTCTGTCTAATGTGGTCAGACAATTTCTGCTCATTAAGGAGAGAGTGCTGCCACTTAATGGGTTAAAGCTTTTCTGTAAATGTAAATTTCGAACGATAACTATGTAATAGCCGGTACTGTGCTGAGAATGGAACCTGCTGCCGTGTGATTCTGATCAGCTTTTTAACTGCCAAGGGTCCTCAAGCCCTAAGAGTCCATCGCCCTGAGAGTCAATCAAGCTCTACTGTAACCAAGAGTTCATGTATATAATACTAGTGCCATACTGGGCAGTTTATGTAATACACTACCAATGACACCACCATGGTATATATACAGCAACTTGTGGTTACCTCTTGGCAAAAGGGCTCTTTAGGTAAGAGGGCTGCGGTAGAATTGCAGGGCTGCAGGTTCAATTCATGCTGACAGGCTTGTAATTGTATTCCACATGTATTCATGATATCATTCTAATCAAAATTTCATTTTAGAACTTCATTCAAAAATATTATAGGGCGTAAGAGTATATCATTATATTATGCTACAGCAAATTGTATTTCCTGCTATAATATACCTTACTTGTAGGGATAATAAATTATTTTGACTCGAAAAATGTCTTTATTGATTTCTAAAGTTAGTTAAAGACTTTTCTTTACTCCGATATATAGAAGTAATTTTGTCTCCAAAGGAGTCGAATTGACTCCAAAAGTGGAGTAAATAAAAAGGTACAGAACGACTCCTTTTTTGGAGTAAATTTTACTCCTTTTTTTACTCCATGTTTTGGAGTAATATTAATTCCTTAAGTGGAGTTGTTTTTACTCCTTGAAGAGAAAGAACAACTCTACTCAAGGAGTAAAAATTACTCCAAAACATGCAGTAAAAAAAGGAGTAAAATTTACTCCAAAAAAGGAACCTTTTTTATTTACTCCACTTTTGGAGTCAATTTGACTCCTCGAAATTAACAGTGTAGGAACACAAAATCACAACGTTCGTCTTGAAATGTTTTTAAAACAATCGGAAGAAACATTTAAAATACATGATGTAGATTCAGACAAAGTCTTGAAATTACTAAAGAATTTAATAATTACAAAAGCATGTGATTTAGAAAATTTCCCGAATAGATTACTGAAGGTCACCGCTTATTTACTTGCACCTTACTAGTCTTTTTAATTTATCAATTAATGTAGGCATTTTCCCTGCTGAATTGAAAAAGGCCAAGATTTCTCCAATTTTTAAGAGTGGAGAACGAGATATTTCTGATAATTATAGACCTATATCTGTCCCAACTAGTATTGCTACAGTGTTTGAGAGACTTATTGATGACCAGCTGTATGCATACCTTACACATAATAATTTAATTGATTCTCGGCAACCGGGATTTATTATTATCGCTTCACTCAACAATGACTGCACTAATAGATATGAATAGTGACTGGTGCTTTAACATTGACAGAGGAATGTTAAACGGTGTCGTCTTCTTGGACTTAAAGAAAGCTTTTGACACCATTGATCATCTTATTCTTGTGACTAAAATAAAACATTTAGGATTGGAAAAAATAGCGGTTGATTGATTTCGATCCCATCTGACTGACAGACACCAAAGATGCTTTGTCAATGGGTGTTTGTCAGATGAGATTAAAATTACTTGTGGTGTTCCCCAGGGCTCTGCACTTGGACCTCTACTCTTTCTCATATACATCAACGATTTGGCATCTTGCTTTGATCACGGCACTGCACGAATGTATGCTGATGATACAAATTTGTCCTTCTCTGCATGTTTTCCTGTTGAAGTTCAGCGTCAAATGGAACGTGATTTAAGAAAACTTGAATTATGGCTTATAGGTAATAAACTAACTCTAAACGCCTTAAAAACTGAGTATATGATTATAGGAACTCGGCAAAAGATTGCTTCATTGATGCAGTCTATTAGAGGTATTTCACTTTGTAAAGTAAGACATGTAAAATGCTTAGGAGTTACAATTGATGAAAATTTGACGTGGGAGAAACATGTTGACAATGTTATTAAAAAGGTCTCAATTGGCATGGGTCTATTACGTAGAACTAGGAATTTTTTGACAGAAAAACAACTCATTACTATATATCACTCAATCATTGAACCACACTTTGATTACTGTTGCATTGTTTGGGATTCTATGAGTGATACGTACAATGGCAAATGAAATGCAAAAATTACAAAACCGGGCTGTTCGTATTATTAGCCGCGCCGATTATTCTGTTTGGTCTACTGACCTTCTCGAAAAATTTGGGTTTCCGACTCTAGACAAGAGAAGGAAACGGTTTAAAATGTCCATGCTGTTTAAAATCTTGAACAATAATGCTCCAATTTATTTGAAAGAGCTGTTTAACAATAATGACGGAGCTCAATACTTTGGTCTACGTAATGCGAATTTAAATCTGTCACTGCCATCAGTCAAAACAGAACTTTATCGACAAAGCTTTGCTTTTTCTGGCGCAAAGCTTTGGAACACTTTGCCAAATGATTTTAAGATGATCAGCGAGTTGAAAAACAATCATATTATATTAATCGTAGTATTTATCTCACCAAAATACTTAATCGTTCGGCTTCTAGTGATACTTAAGGAGGCAACACCAATTTTGCAACCCGTACAAATTGCATAAATTAGGTTAAAAATAATGCAAACTTTGCAGAAGGATTTCTAAAGTTTCTACCCACCTTTTTGCTAAAAAACAAAATGTTTTTATCTGTATTATTAATCTTTTGTTACTTGTAGAAATTAATAAAAAAAAGTTGAAAAATCCCTGGCAAATTGACAAATTAAGGCAAAGCTAAGGTTGGGAAAATGCCTTAAATTTTCTGTTTTCCGTTCAATTTGTTCCATGAAAGAGAAAATGTTGGGATTTCGGCACTAGTCTTTCCCCTTTTCTGGGGATTGCTTCATTATTTTTACCGAAAATTAATTTGCGACTTTGGCTAGAACTAATTACAAGTTTTAGAAAAGATATGTAGCCATTTACCATTAAAATATTTTATGACGTTCCGTAATATATGTTTAACCCTAATATCCTCAATTTGGACAAGTGGCAATATTGGTATCGCCACCTTAAGTAACTCTAGAAGGCGAGCGGTTAAATATTTTGGTACGAAAAAATGGAACGATTAACGTAATATGTTCATTGATAAAAAAAATGAAAACATTTGAATATTCGATTGCAGGTAACGATGTTGTACCACATAATATGGTAGGAGCATTTTTGGGGGGACACCCTGTATATCAACAAGAAATGACAAAAACCTCAGAAAATTGCTTTTGAGTTATATTCGGCAGAACATTTGTTTTAACAAGAATCATGATTGGATATTAATTAATTGATATTTGTGAGTGATTATGGAACTTGTGAGTGGTTATAGTGAATATATAACAGCTGTTTGCGTAAAGTAGCCTACTGTGTGGTCGATTTTCCAAGTTTGTTGAACTGAACATGTTCAATGAAGAATAAATAAGTACATTAATAGACAGCGTATTTTGCTCGATATTATTTATAATAAATCCTTTATTTTTGGTATATAGGAGCGTATTTATTTGGAATCGATTGTTTCCCTAAATGAAATATGATCAATGTTAACACAGAATTGTATAGATTACTGTGCTCTTGCTTTAGCTGGGTGAAAGCATTGTATTCCGTTGTAGAATGTCTTTTAAAACTGTTAGCATCATTTAGGTGTAACCCTATCTTACGCTCTATGAACAACATATTATTATTATTATTATTATTATTATTATTATTATAAATATTGTCCCACGCGCGTTTCAATATGTCTATCACAATCAATCATGTAGAATCCAAATTTAGAAGGAAATTTGACATGCAGCTAAATAAATAATGCTTTCGCCTCGAAAATCTTCAAATAAACACTGCCTGAATTGAACCATACGGATAGTTATTTCCACATTTGATAAATATAATATAATTTATACATTCGTGTTGCTGTGTATTCATGTTGGTAAGTGTAATAGCATGTTAAATATCTTATAATTTTCTAACGCTTATTTATATTTGTCAACTTTACAGACGCATTTGCTACATGAATATATTTTAAAATCGTTTAATTAAATACATAATTCTAAAATATGTGTAATTACCTTTGCCTTATAATAATAGTACGAACAACGTAATAACAATATAATTGTGAGTACGCTTCTGGGAAACTCTGAATTGCCGAGAGCAAAATATAAAAGTGTTATTGAAAAACGGAAAATGGAAAACAAAGCTGGCAATCTTCCACTTTTTTGGAACTTTATAGCTTTACTAATTTAGTATTTGAATTAAGCAAACAAACACAGTTCTCCTTTTCGTCTTTTTTTCATAATGGCAGGCTAGTACTGTGCGAATCTTCGACTATGTAGTCGATTCTAGAAGTCATTAGATCCGGTATCTCTTTAAATGGCATTTTCTTGTATAGGCTGTCATTTATTGTTCTTTGTTCATTTCGAGTTAATATTTGCCCAGCTGAATAACAAAGGCCAGGCATTCAAGTTTACTGTGCCGCTTCCATTATTTCGATCAATAAAAAATCATGAACAAATTAAGAGCGTGTGTCTCTAAAAACCGCCCACTCACTTGGGGCTCGAAAAATAAATTTCTTCGAAACTTTTACCGTGAACTACATTTACTTTAACAACAAACAAATGCTGTTTGGAATTTTGAAAATATATTTAGTTTCAAAGTTTTAGCGATTTTTTGGTCTCGCACCGTCGCGGGAGAAATTCGCCGGCTAATTAAACGAAAAAATGGTCTGAATTTAAATAAACATAATTTCAAAAGTTTTGGTTCAAAATTTCTGATATTCACACCCAGCACCGGAAAACTATCGTAATTTCATCTAAACTAACTTAGGTTTTCAATTACAGAGCATTTGTGACAATATTTAGCGACAAAGAGTGCCATGTCAAAATACGGCTTTCAAATTCTACTATTTTCTACGCTGAATTTCTTAAAAGTGGGACCTAATTACATACAGTGACTAGTATAGTTGGAAAAAGGACACTTTGAAGTACTAAAAACCGTAATAAAACTCGTCTGCAAACGCGATTTGAACAATTGAGAGCGTTTGAAATTTGATACTCTTTATGGCCTTTTGTTTACATTAGAATGTTGTGGAGGTCAGACGTCTGAGTTCGTGTCACTACTAAAAATGCGCTGTAGTTCTGCCAAATAACCTTTCCTTCAAATAAGTTTATAGCAATACAGTATAGTACTATCTATATTTCTTTGTTTATGTCCACCGTAAGTGGTTCCAAGGGATTTAAAATAATAGGCATGTTAAAATAAACAACTTGACCAAATTAATATGCTGCTCGGGGAAAAGCCCGCATGCAGCGCGAATTCTATATGTGGCACATGCTATATTTAGTGTGATTTAGAGTTTGCGTTGCAGCATACTAAACTATTGCTTAGTTCGAAAAGTCTATAGATGTGCGAAGTTTAGTTCTGGAACCTTTCTGCGAAGTTGATCTTTGAATTATATTGCTGCAAAATTTGAGAGTTGGTATGGATTATCTGTGTTCTTTTAATGCTATCGGTTCAACTGTATGCGGAGGGTGTCTGGGTGAATCGGGTATTAGACGCTTAGAAGATTGTGATGAGAACATTCAAAACCATCTTTCAAGTTGCCGTTTGTCGAGATCTGGTTTTAGTGAGCGCG
>CACRXK020005147.1:0-29074 GCA_902702795.2 Paramuricea clavata
AGTAAATTTTTGAAAATCTACGCAATATATAAATTGATCTTATGCATTACGGGCGTTCAATTATTAAGTGTCGATAATATTTAGACGGTATATTCATTATACAGAGCTAGGAAGGAGCTAGACCGCCTAGACAGTGCAGTCAAGTGTATAAACATTTCAGACGTAAATATTGAGTCGAAAATCTTGATTCTAGGCATTCAATTGTGTGCTGATATTATTTTCACGGCATACTCATTATACAGAGGTACAGTACGTGCAGGCAGAAGCGAGACAGTGTTGTTTTTAAGTATATAAACATTTCAGACATGAATATTGAGAAAATCTTTGAGATTCTACGCAATAATAGTAATACAATATATACTGAAATTGATGTCTAGTCTGATTCATTACCGTCGATATTATTTAGACCGTGTATTCATTATACATTGTCATTGACTGTATAAGGCGGTGCTACATCACAGAATAGATGGCTACACACAGTAAAAAGAGCGAAAAGTTGCATCAGATCTGTAATAAAGCACAAATAACTATTAAACAGAAGCGGGTAAACGTTTGACGTTGCGAGACGGCTAAAGAAATCAGTTGAGTCAGAGCTCCTTAAATAAATAAGAAAGACGAGGAGATATCCAAAGTGTTATCGCCAACGTGTTATCGCCAATCGCTTGGCTCGCCAACAAGCTTTATGCAATAGAAGAAAAAAGCAAGGAACTACATGTAGCCAACGTGTACCGTCACGGACCTTGTCCTTGTGTTTGCTTACTAGGGACCTTTAGCAAATAGGTGACGGCAACGCGACGACGACGGCCAAAATAAACTCGTTCGAATAAGTAACTTTAAGATCAACATGTCTTGTATTATCCGTTGTATGAATTTATTGCAATTTAAGAAGGTTAAGACAGAGGTTTATAGTTGGGAAGACTTCTACTAAGCCAATTTGGCGACGACGACTTCTCGCGGCTTGAAAGGCAGACGCTGTGTACAAACGTGAAAATCTTTGGCTTGCTGTTGTAAACAAAGCAAGGACGACGTCTAAAACTCCCATGGGACCTTTCATTATGCATTTTATTTCTACACTGTCATAAATTTCATTGTATTAATAGCCGTCGCCGTCCTGCTAGCTAAATGTCCCTACTGATCCCTACTGTCTAGCACAACGCCGTTGTCAACGGTGCAAACTCGTGTTCAGTGCAATGATAACTCTACCAGATCTTACGAGAATCAATCTGTAGTATTCTGTACACAGAACTGTATCAAAGCTTGTCAAAAATGCTTTAAATTAAACACTGCTTAACTGTGAAACTATTGAAATCTAGATCTAAAGTGACATTATTCAACACATTCGAAAAGCTGAAAATAGACACAACGTGACACTAAGACCTTTGGGTCAATGAGACTTGTTATTAGACACCTTAAAATTGACGTTTACGGCAAACGTCAAACCGCTAGCGAGGTTTTTGATTTTACAACTCTATTATAATAGCTTTTACACCAGTTTTGAAATATCTTAAACTTATTAAACTTGTGCTCTTTAGCAATGATTTAAAAAAGAAAATTAACCACTAGTCATGTATTCACCAAAGCAGTAAATTAAGATTTGTCGTTTGAAGTTTACGTTTGGCGTATACATTTCATGGTTTAACGACTACAAGCTCTCGTAGCAGTTCAAGCATGACATTTATACGCCAAACGTCAAATTCAAACGCCAGATCTTAATTTACTGCTTTGGTGAATACATGACTAGTGGTTAATTTGCTTTCTTAAATCATTGCTAAAGAGCATAAGTTTAATAATTGTTTAACGTATTTCAAAACTGGTGTAAAAGCTATTATAATAGAGTTGTAAAATCAAAAACTTCGCCAGCGGTTTGACGTTTGCCGTAAACGTTAATCTTAAGGTCTCTATTGTGAAACAAGTCACAATTAGATTAAAATGCGGAAGCGGATGGAGCGGATGCACGGAACGGATATGCGGATAAAATACGGAACTTCTTGAAACTTATATTCTAACTTCTTGAAACTTATATACTTTATTATTTCCTGCCTCGGGATAAACCTAAACTAAAAATTATCCTGATCACTTTAGGCAAACAAAATATTGTGATTTTTGTATCTGCGAAGCAGATATATGTGCTATTGCAAACGTGACCGTACCGTAATGTTACCGTATGTTAACACATAGCCATACAGCGACGCGCTTATATAATTTAAGCCAATTTAAGCCAATCAGCGATTCGTTTACATCAATGTTTACATCGTGCCCGCATCTAACCTGCGAACGGGCATACTTTAGCCTCGTCAGGCCTCGTGCTCGTGTATAAATCGTGTTTGTATTCTTTCAAAAATATCTTGATATTTTTATCAATTTATCTTGAATTTCTTGGCTTCTTTCTCTCGCCATTCTACTTGCGATATTATTCCGAAGTTATTTATCAACATGGAATCTTATCCTCAGCTGGTAAGTAGTCAAATACCACATATATTTATAAATTTGTGCAAATATATGTCCCACATATTCTATAAAATTTATACATGAGTTGCCAGTTCGGCAAATATTTACTATACTATCTATAGTTAATATTGCCGTATCTTCGGCGTAGAGTTTACATGGAATGCACTCTGGAATTTTTTATTAATACTGTATGTTACACTGTATAAAATATTGGATATTTTCGAGGATATTTTTAATACGCCATTTGTCAACATAGTTCGCAAAAAGATTTATAAAGTATTAAAAACAATCCTTCTGTGACTTCTGTAATATTTTAAACAGTGAAAACATAGCAGCCAATATTGCCAATTAACAGTATCAAAGGAACCTATTGCCATTGGACAGTTCTCAGGAGATATTGAATTAAATCCTGGTCCTGTATTTCTGTATATTGACTCCATAACTCTGTTCAAAACAACAGTCCAACTATAAAGCTGTCATCAAATGTAGTGTTAGAGCAAAGGTTGAAGATGTTATCAGTTAAAATACTTATACATTTTATTTGGTTTTACACATTAGGTTAGAGTTAATTAAACAAAATTTTTACAAACATTTTCAAATAAGAGAATTTAGCTTCACCCTCCTGAGCCTCATTACATTGTCATTTTGCTTTCTAACATAAATATTTTTCTTTAGAGATTAATACAAGAATGAAGAATAAATGTACTGGATATTGGCTAGATAATTTTGTCACAACAACCAACTTGCAAGACAATCTTACCTAAATTCATGGAAATAACTTAAATTAACAGCTACTGTACAATGAATAATCATATATTATATGGTGGATTTGATCAATATGGCACACAATGTACAAAACTAAACTTGTGATACCTTCTACTCAAACCGATAATCTCCCACAACACAATTGTTTTTGTGTGAATGTGCTGTACGTGTTAAACCGAACAGTGTGGTATATCATTAACTGTGCACAGAACTGGAATTTAATTATATACCTCACACAAAAACATTCTCAATTATTCAGTGGTCTTCGACATGTTCACCAAATATTTTGTGTATGTTACTCAACAGTTAACATTGGCAATTGTAAACAACAAGTGACATAACTTTTGCTTCATATGATTACAATAAAGTTTTGAAAATTTGATGAGTATGGATTGAATTGACAGGTGACAGTTTACTAAATAGCCGGCTGTATAGACACTTTGAATATTGTTTGCATGAAATTTTTATTTCCTGACTGCATAATTATCTGTTACAATCATAATCACATTATAAAGTTAGTTAGATTTTCTCGGTGCGGGGGTGGTGGGGGAGCACATGCCATGTCATCTTCATTTAGTTAATTATTCAGTTTCTTTCAAGAAAATACAAAATGTGAATCAACTTTTTCGCAGATACATGTACGCGTCGCGTACCTATTTTTTAAAACGTCTTGCAGACAGCGGATTAAAGGTGCCCAACAGTTCGATCTGCGCATGTGGACAAAGGAGCCCACTTTTTATGATACAAACAGTTTAACTATGTTTTGGGTTCTTGCAAAGCCTGATTGTTGTTTCTTGATCATTTATTATACTCTAGAACTTGAAAATATAAATAGTTGTCGAATAAAGCTCAATATTTTGGACACAAAAATGTAAACAAAGGCTTTGTTTACATACGGACTGTAGGGCACCTTTAAATATTTGTGTTAGTATGCCGGCGGTAAATTTATTTTTCTCAAAAGTGCAACTGTATCAGGTATCCAATCTATTGCAGCTACTGAGTATTATGACACATCTACTAGAATAAATATTAAAATCTTTGGGCAGTGTGTTTTTCGCCTGACAAGCACGTCATGAAAATAATCAATTTTCGCTAATTCGACTAATTATAAGCTATAATTTGTTAATGTATTTATTTTTCGCGTTAAAAACATACAAAACTGTTTACTATGTTTCAAATATGGCTGTTTTTTGGATAGATATGTCAGCAATTATAATATACTTGAAATTTTACGTTTATCGGTATCATCAAATACTACATTGTATATATAAACAAAAATGTATAAGAAAAGTGCGGGAAAGGATATGTGTGCCAATCACTGTGCCAATTAGGAATGCCTTGAAACACTTTTTCTCATCATAGGCATAGTGCAGATTTATTTTCCCTCTATAAATTAAATTAATATTGTATACATGTTTAATATCTTCATGTTTTTTTAAAGGGGCCCAACCGTCATTTTTTAATTTACTCGAAAAGCCACCTTAAGGACGGGACCCCACGGAGGTTCGTTTGGCTGTATCTTACATGCAGTATCCATGAGTATGAGTACTTCCGCACACCGGAAGACGCATGCATGCCGTGGTGCGCATGTCAAGTAGCGACAAAAACAAAAAATGTAAACAATACCTAAGGTGGCTTTTCGACTAAAAAATGACTGTAGGGCCCCTTTAAGAACTGCAATTACATGCTGATCTCAGTTAAGGTCCTTTCACACTATTGCGTATGAGAGAAACGTATGAGTAGCGTAAACCATGCATGCATACGTCCACATACTCGAAAAATTTTTAACCATGCTTACCTCGCCGTATATACATGCACATGCCACCGTTGCATAACCCTAGAGTATGTCAGCGTATGATTGAAATTTTCCATACTCTGGCATACGCTAGTACGATACGTAATAGTGTGACAGGGCTATTACGGAAAATTTTGCACCAATAAACAACTCCATGGGTTTTATGTTTGGGAAGAGTTCTGCTGAACTGAGCCAGTTTGAAGTTGCACTTGTTGCGGCTAACAAAATTTTCGAAAAATCACAAAATTTGCCAAAAAATTTACTTAATTTTAGACAAAATTGACAGAATTTGTCCCATTTTTTTTTATTGCAAACCAAAATTGCCCGACTGTTAATCGAATATTGCCCGACTGCCCAAAAAAATGGGGGGGACCATGTCTTCAACTTCTAAGACTGTATTAAATTCATACGATTGCTAATATACCACGAATTGTCTTTACCACCATTTATTTGAACGATTTTTTGCCGTCGTCGTCGCGTTATCGTCCTAAAATCGTAAGGTCTCTAATAACCCCTCTGTGCGATCGTTAAATCGATCACCTGCCGTTAGATGCCTCTATATTTATAAAAAAGTTATTTGGAAACGATATAATATACACCCCTTACTGCTCCACCCTTTCAGAGAGATTATGATAGTCTTGGTTCATTTATTTGTTTGAGAATAAATTTCACTTTCACTTAATATATGCACTGACTGTACTACATGTTTCGTCGGTTTTAATATAACTTAATAGCTCAAAGCAACAAGAAAGAAATTCGTTTTTACATCAAAACGTTTTTGAATACCCAACCATGTATTAAAGTTGATTGTTTATAGATTCTAATTTAGTATCTTGTCTCTCTATGCACAGGAAAGCAATATAAATCTACAGTAGTACATGCACTCATAGGCGTACGGGATTCATATCTATGGGAGGAGCTGTGGTCTATATTGCCAAAAAAATATTTGGGCCCCTTTCTTGACTTTTCTTTGAGGGGTGTCAAAATTCAACGAATTAAGATTGAAATGATTTTACGATATAGATATACTGTTAAGAAAGCGAAGAAAAACTTGAAATTACGCGTTGACCGGCTTCAAGCGATGACGGGGATTATATGAATCGCTTTTCACGCGCCGAAAAACATTATACTCTCTAATAAGTTGTATAATATACTTTCTTCTAATATTCTCTTCTGATAGATGTGTACATTCGGAGGAAATCGGTACATATAGTTTTAGTTACCAAGATCAGCATGTTTACAGTGCTTTCATACATATTTAAAAGATAATACCGGCGGATATAATTGACCACTTCCGTAATAGACTAAATTTTGATCTAAACAAGTCTAGACAACAATTTCATTACAGCTTAAAGGAGCATCACAAAATCAGTAATATTCCAAAGTTTCGTTGCGAAATGTTGTAAAATGCGGATATTAATATAGCCTTGCGAAGTTTGCAATTTTCAGTCATTTTAGATTAAAAACGGGAAATTGACAGCCGAATGCCCTTTGGGGCTAGCCTGCTCACAGACGTTGTAGTTCTTACGCCAAGCGACGAAATACTGCCGTCTGCTTATCCAAGCTGCATATTCAATTCCCTTTGTTTCAGGAGCCAATCATCTGCCAGTGTTCAGAAAAGTTAGAGCCAATTGGAAGCCGCCTTCTTGAGAGATTAGCTACTGGGGAAAGCCCTTGCACATGCATTGGAATAATATTGTTTGGGTTGAAACTTGAAATTATAGTTTACTTGCGTGAATATATTTTGGAAACTATAGCGTTAAACTTCACGATGTTTACGTAGAATAATATTGTGATCATCTTCTCGTATGTTCAGCAAACAATCGGTGTATATATAAAGTGCTAAAGCAATGCAGTAGGCGAAATTTAAATTTTTGTTTAAGACGCTGTCAAGTCCGTTCTGCGCATCGGTTCTGCTCATAACAAAGGGGGACCCACAGATGTAAACATTGCCCAAAATACGCATCTTTTGAACTTTTTCTGAATTGAAACTTTAGTCTATATTCATTTACGAGCATACTAAACTAGAACAGGGTTATATATTCAGTTAGTATATCATATTTTACAAATATAGCAGTTCGAAATGTAAACAAAGCGTTTGTTGACATTACGGACTTGACAGCACCTTTAACAATGACAAACAATCAATCGGGAAACTCGAGTATATCAGGATATGTCCAAATGTTGCTTTTGATACTTCCTATATGCCATGACTTCGACGAAAACTTCTAAAGATTAAGCTCTCATTGTCATGTAGAGACCTATAGCCAAGTTAGAGTATAAACGTTTCGAAGTTTGGGCGAATTGGAAAATTCATCACGGCGCAATTTTAATACAAGTTTCTCGGGTTTGTGTTGTGTTTACAGTTTACATTCAGAAGTGGTTGCTCAAACAGCAAATTAGTTTACTTTGAAGCTAATATTTCGCTTTGTAAGCCACAGTATTATATAAAATTTTCTGCCTTCCGAGTTCTGTTGTCTTATAAAGATAAACCGTTCGAAATATATTCGGCATTTGATGCTGTCTGCATGGCTATTCAAGATTCATACATGCAGTATATATATGCCAATCCTGTCTGCGTTTTAAATATAACCAAACATCTTTTTATATCCAAATCTGATCATTAATTTTGCATTTTATTACCTGGACAAGTATCAGTATCTTTAAATTCAATTTATGTGCAATTTTGACCAAAATTCAACCGACGACGTACTGCTTTCAATATATATATATATATATATATATATATATATATATATATATATATATATATATATATATATATATATATATATATATATATATATATATATGAACTGTGAGATATAAAAGCTCAAATATCACTTGCGTAATTAACGTTTTAACTTGTTTTCGAACGCGTCCGAAAATAACCGGGAAAAATTTTTTAAAACTGACTACAATTCCAAAGTCCACGTTTCTTGTTCATTTTATGAATGAACACACAAAAAGTTATGAATGAACACACGAAATTCGAGTGGTCGGTTTTTACACGGACTGCCTCTATACACCTAAAGTCTATAAACGTGATAGAGCTTGAAAAGTCTGATAAAAACTTGCGTAAGTACTATACTTGAGACTAAATATATCCCAAACACAATTGCACCGCTCTGTCCCAACAATACGACACTTTCAAACAAAATTACGCGTTTATATTCATTAACAGACCAACACTTGATCTGACACTTAAAGGTGAGTGTTGTATTTGCACACACATATGCCAAGTACTTAGGAAGCGGTCATTAAGTAAAGTGTGATATGGAGCAGAATCTATGTTTAAACATTACTTGTACGCTATATGCATGTGCATTTCAAAATCCCATAGGACTCCTTAGAAACGAAGATAAAGTATATACAATATTTTGGAGACCTGTATTCATGCATATAATGTTTAATCTAGTTTAGTTTAATTAAGTTTAATAAATTTACCACTAACTGCATGATTACAGATTAATATATACAATCTAGTTAAATCCAAGCTATGTGGCATGATTTTGAACAGAACTGGCGTCCCCATTCGACGTAACTGATTTTAGTTGGTGGTGAGACCGCCTGGGCGCACACAGGAAAATCAGACAGCTTGCAATTGGAATATTAAAACAGTACAGATGCGTATTATACTTGCGTCTTTACAATTCAAAATAGCAGCGAGTAGTGTTGTAGTTGCCGAATACAGTATACATGCGCATTCGCATAATATTTTTAAGAGCTGTTTGATTTTCGTGTCACTTGGAAGAGATCGTCACACGTGCCACAAATTATTTAACATGTTGAATTTTCGGCGCCAATGGCATGCGTGGAGAAAAACTCTCAAAACATCACCACAGACTGGAGGTATTTGCGCTGTAGCTCTTGCGTGCGCCGGTCTAATTCATACTAACTAATATATGTCAATAACAAAACTGTGGAATGACGGTGCAGCATCACTATAATTATAAAGTCATGGTAAAACTGTACTTAGTAGTTCCAACAAAATTAATTTGGCAGTTGCGCGTAATATTTATTAAGATCAAAACCAGCAATACTCTTAAGGCTAGCAATACAACAATCCATGATCTGCCTTGACATTAAACAAGCTATCAGGGTTCGAGATTGGTCCCAATTCCTACCTCACCGCTTGCGTCCTAATATCCACCTAACCCCTTAATTGCGATTGGAACCTGATCCCTCAATGTTGCTAATGAAAAGGCAGCATTGGCAATTTGGCATATATTTCTCCAGTATTACAGGAATTGATATACAATACATGCGGTCGTAGTCCCATGGAGAAATCCATTATACATGTGCTACCGATTGATCCGATGGACACAAACATGTCTCAGAGAATTAGGTATAGAAAAACATAGCATTACGTGAGGTTGATTTATAATAATATAAGAACAAGCAGTCAGCTATGACAAGTAGCTTGTGTCCATATTGGAACGATACAGCTGATTCAGAAAAGGTTGTCCTTCAAAAATGTCAAACCTTAAACTCTAAGGTCGCAACGTGTGATGGGTAACTCCTTACTTAAGGTGGCTCCCTAGAGTTATTCTTGTTTACCCAATAATTCCGTAAAACAGGCTTATTTGTGCAGAACGCGAATTCGTTTCGACTTGGTGACAATATTGGTCACCTAAGGAATATTTCGAACTAGATTTCGACAACGTCAGTGTTACCATGGCAACATGACGACAGCACAAAACCTTCCAATTTAACCCATAAATGTGCCGCTATCTCAAAAACGATGTCGGTGACCTATCTTTTTTATTTCATATATCAATAGGGAATCATGCTCTGCAACTGTGGTGAAAGTTTAAAAAAATTCTGTAGTGTGTGATTTTTTTAAAAGCGAAAATTTTATTGCGAAATTTCCACACTACAGATTTTTTTAAAAATTGAAATTTATATAATTTACCGCAAAATAAATTCGTGGTCAAAATTTGAAGATAGGTCACCGATGAAACTAATAAGTAAAATGCGAATAAAGTTAGAAAATAGCCTCGTGTAACTCGAGAAATTCCCCTTATTGAAAAGCGTCGCTGACTAGTAAAAGATTGTACGCGGGCACAGAACGAGTTTCCATTCAGCAAAATCGAGCGGAAATGTTGTTTTTACTGTTTTGTTTTTGTCAACTTTTCGATTTATTTGAGTGCCATGGACAGCCAAGGATTAATGTGAAGGATCAAATCGATGAAAACAAGGTTGAAGCTAATTAATCCCTGCCGTTTACTCAATCTATGAGCTGTAACAGCCTATTAACAGGTGGACGTGTTTTTTTGTTTCATGTTTGGTTTTGTACTTTTTGCTAAAAATGAACAATTATGCTATGAAACTGAAATATTTTTCTGTTTACATATAATCACTTTAATCTTGTAGAAACACGACTAAAAACGTGAACGTTTTCTTGAGAAGTAAATAACTTTTTAAACGTTTGTGTGCAATTTTGCAAATGTTTTACAGTTGACAGTGTATATTTAAAGAAATTAAAAAACATTGTTTCGTAGCTATTTTTGGTCTAGTGATATTCGTATCATATGTAGAATTGCTGTATAGACTCGCAAGTGATTTGGCACTCAAAACGAAGTATTATTCAACGCTTTTTTCCATTAGAAACCTTTCAGAAATAGCTTTATTTTTAAACAAAGCGTGGTCAATTTTTGTTTTGTTTTGATCATGCGGTTGCGTGGGATAGTCCACGTACTGGTCCCGCGAACATCCCGCACGCAACTGTAGGGAGCCTCCTTAAGGCTTAAAACGTGCGCATTTTGCATTGTAACTATGGACCGACAGATAATAAGTACTTAAGATGTAGAACTGGCAGTGTATTAGGATTATTTCAATCAATCAATCAATATATATTTATTTCCCATGTGTATGTACAATAATAAGTAACAAATACTATGTGTAGTTTGAAGGTGTTGGGCTAGAGACCTACTGGAAACTTTTTCAGGCTTTTTAATGTAGGCCACTAGTTAGGTTTAAAAAAAAATTGCATATATATTTACAGTGAAGAGTAATTATTGAAGTAAGACCTAAAAGTATATACTATTTACAAAAGAAGAATATTATATCATAATATACAGTTACAAGATTACACAATTTTCGCTATACAGGGTGTATCAAAAAAAATTTGCCCAATCAAAGGAATAAAAAGGTTCCCATTACTCTTTGCGCGTTTAGAGTTTAAGGTTTGAAATTTTCGAAGGACAAACTTGTCGAAGGACAGACAGGAAAATTGTCAGATTCGCCGATGAATCGATTGGATCCTTCGGCCAATTAAGCGTGTTTACGGTCCGATAAAAATTTCACCGATGGTGAAATGACGTTTTTTCAAAGGGCTGCAAATTAAACAACCTGGACAAAAGGCTGTTCCACAGGATCAAACTCACACGACAGCTTGTCGGATGGAACGATTTCGAATTATTCTAAATTTGCATACTATTCGATGCTTGGACAAATGATATGCTATAAATAGAATATCACGGATAATACTACAGTAAATTCTCGATCTGGGTAAAGTATTCCGCCATGGCGACGTTTTTCGACAATCCATTTTGATTGTTAGGTGTTATAAAAATATTGGCTCGTTCGTTTATACCACTGTGGCAAGCGTTTTATTTCGAGACATAACCTATTCGCAAATCGGTAATGTGTAGATGGATAAACCTGAAAATTCATAGTCTCAATCCCACAATGTATTTTCGACATTTAGGCGTTACCAGCTGCTGATATACCCGTCTTTGTTTATATTCTGAAGGATAAATCTAAAACGATTTTACAGCCTAAGAGCTAGAACATGTAGTTTTACGAATGATTTAATATGTTTTTGCTAAGATGTGTCAAAAAACTTAGAAAGATGTAAATATTTCTCTGCTTTTACGGAAAATCAACGTATCGTCTAAGGAAGTTCCCTCGGACCAAAATCCGTCTTGCAATATGAATTTAGCTATTCTTCTGAGCGAGATTTTTGTAAAATTAGAAACGTATGCAGAATATATAGGTTATCACTTAAGAAATAGAAAACATTTTCCGTATTTCTATTTAAGAAATAGAAAACATTTTCCGTGTTTCTATAGAGTTATAGAAACACGCGTGCTAGTTTGGGAGAACGAGAAATAATCAGTGGGAACACGAGCACGTAGTGCAAGTGTTTTCTATTTCCTTTATTAAATAACCTTGTGATAATAACACAAAAACAATATTTTTCACGCAATTAATTAAAAAGTATATTCTCATTACACAATAACAAGAAAATGTTGCCTAGCAACAATACCGGCATCAATTTTCAGTTTCGCCGACTGCAAAATTATGGGAAAAAACACGCTGAAAAAGTTGATTTAAAGAAAATTTAAAGCGAAAAAACGTTTGGTAAGTGTTTTCCATTGCTTGTTTAACAAAATTTCAGGTTGACGAAGATTTTTAATCGATATTTCAGGCGAAAATGTTTGTTTTAGTGTGTTGTTTTGAGGTTCGTGGAAAATTCCCGCGTTCTATAGCGTTATAGAAACACGGGATATTCGCTTTTCAACCAATCAGCAGCGCAGGCGTTATTAAAAGGTTATTTTGTAAATGCTAGTACTACCAAAGAGTAGTACTACCTCAATGAGGAAAGACTGGTATTGCCATGATACAGAAGTTCTTTAGCGTAGTTATATTCCAAGTTTTTTTGGCTTTTAAGAAGTCTGTTAACAAGGGACATTATTTTTTGAAATTGTACCAAAAAATACTAAATTACTTGATTTTTTGAAATTTTACCAAAACTTTTACCAAAATTATATTTTACCAAAACTTTTCCAAAAATTACTAAATTTTACCAAAAGTAAATTAATTTACCAAATCTGGTCACACTGGACACGACTGAATCATTGGACCAAATATTCAATAGCGATATTCCATGGTCGCCATTTTGATTTTGATTTCGTAAGAATTACGTAATTAAAATGACGTAATTTGTCATTTTGTGGCGTACCAAAGGGCAAACCTAGAGTCGGTGGGCACAACAGGTGGCCCCACCGACTAATAATGCTGTTTCCAGTTAACATAAGCGTTTTTCATAGATTCGTTTACGCACGGAAAAGTTTAAATCCTAAAGAGGCTGTCTCTGTAAAAACCGCCCGCTCGAATTTCATTTCAAACATGATCTTCGCTAAAACTCTGGCAACTGGAAGGCTTTACCAAGCATAAAATAAAAACAGCCTCGGTTTAGTTGAAAACGATTTTCCAGTCGCGCTGCAAATAACGAAATATTTTGCCCCTTCAAGGCCTGTTGGGACGTCTCGAAAATTGAAAACTACGCATTTTTCATTTTATTTCATTTCACTCATGAAACTTTCTAGTTTTCTTGAAGAAGAGGCATTTTTACAATACCTGATATTAGTTGTAACGGAAAAATTAAGCACAATGTAAACCCTACTTATCACTATAAATCAAAGAGTGGAAATGGCCTTGATTTAGATTCTATTTTTCAAACTTTGGGACCTTGTCAATCGCTCGAAACTATTTTTCAAGGAAGTATAGTCTTTTGTTGGTAAATATAAGCAAAAAACCCTGTACGATTTCAGTATTTCAAAAGTTATGGCCGTTTGTATCAACACACATGCGTGTATTTGCGATGAGTCGTCTTATTGTAAAATCACTCTATCTCGTGCAGATTCTAACTTAAATGCAACAATATACAGCTTACATCGTTACTAACTCAAGTTTATTTCCTTTTGAATTCAAGAGTACATGTCCTTCTCTTCCTCTTGATCTGTCCGACCTTGGTTGTCTCAGAACTTTGGTTCGAAACGTTACGTTGCTCACACTTCGCATATGTAAATATCCTTTCGAAACAGAATTTGTTCGAAAATGTTATGGAGCGATGATCGAGTCGTCATATTGTAAAATCACTCAATATCGAGACATAAAATACAACAATGTACAGCAGCTTCCCTGCTTTAGTCAAGATTAATTACAACTTGTGTCGCGTGACCTAAATGTCCAAGCTTTGCACCGCTAAGGGGGGGACCATTAGAAATCCCGGGAGGGGGGTATAAAATTTTTGCGGCACGAACTTTTTTTCCAGTCTCGTGTCTCTGCAGGAAATTTTTTTTAATGCATTTAACTAATGCATTTTTTTTAATGCATTTAACTAATACATTTTATATAAATTTATGCATGTTGAAGGAAATTATCAAGTAAATGTGTATAAATTTCATGCACTCGATAAATTCCATCTACAAAACCCTTTAACTACTAGTGTTCAATCACGTGTGGTGCCACGAAAATATTGTCCCCGAGCCGACGGCGCGAAGCGCCGCGCAAGGGTACCAATTCCCCCCGGTTATTTACACCCGGGGAAACCATACCATAGAACCATACCTGATCAGTATCTTGTTGATCAGCCTTGTTTACACAATGGCAGTAATCATGAGTCGATTCATCAGTTAGCGCATGGGCAAGTCAACTCCGATGCATCCAATAAGAATATGATTAACAACACCAATCCATTAAACTGCAACCGAAGTCCCCACAGGCACAGTCAATCTATTGATGTCAATTCTACTGAATCTAGAGTAAGTCACCACCCACCTAATCCATCCAACTCACGTGATCAATCAACTATGATTAGAGATAGGCATCAACCACCTATGCCACCTCACCGTACCAAGATTTCTATATTGGGAGACTCAATGATAAAGCGTGTTCAATCTCGGCAAATTTGGCGGGCCGTGAGTATTAGTAAATATGTCTACATCCGCTCTTTTCCGGGTGCAAAATCTTTAGATATGACAGACTTTGCAAGACCAACTATGAGGAACAACCCGGACCACATTATAATACATATTGGTACAAATGATGTACGCCAAAGTAACCCAGAAGATGTCATTAGAAATGTTGAAAACTTGTGCAATCAGATCAAAGACCAATGTCCCCGTACTACCATATCACTATCGGAACTGATTGTTCGCAATGACTTTCCTGATGCTACTACTAAGATCAACAAAATTAATAATGAACTGCTATGCCTTAGTAGATCTAAAGGCTATTATCTAATTAATAATTCAAACATCAGTGTGCAAAATCTAGATAGATATGGCCTTCATTTCAATGGTAGTGGTGTGGACACTCTTACTAACAACTTTATAAATCATATTAATTGTTTTTAGCGACACTCAATTGCTGCTACGTCAATTGCTGCAATAACAACGACATTGCTGACCTGCTCTCGTCCAATGTTAACGATTCCTCTTTTACTATTCGTGATGAAACCTTGTCAGATAAAGACCCTCTCTCAGTAATTCTCACGAAAGGCCTAACATTTTTTTATCTAAATATCCAGGCCATTACAAACAAATTTGATGCTGTGAAACTCTTAATTTTAAATTCCACAATCAGTCGACAGAAAAGCAATATAATCTTCTGTTTCGCAGAAACGCATCTCAATCCCACTTGGTCTGATTCCGAAGTATCTATTGACGGCTATCATTGTGTAAGAAGAGATCGAACCACGTCCAAAGGTGGTGGTCTCATTGTCTATATTCGTTATGGTCTCAATTTTAACATTCGTTCTGATATTCAAGTTTCGGATGAATATTACGAAATAGAATACTTGTGGATTGAATTCCTTTTCCAAAATTCCAAATCCATTTTGGTTAATTTTCTTTATCAGCCGGATACTAGTAACAAGTGGAGAGCTCAATTTGAAAACTTGTTGAAAATAGCTGACAATGAAACGTCCGGGATGGTTTTGTGAAGAAATCCGCATAGCTCAACACAATCGCGATTACTATCTTAAAATGTTCCGGAAGAATGCGAATGATGCTCACAATACTAATTGGTCTCAATATAAGACTTGGCGCAATAGGTCTGTACATTTGATCAGGAATGCAAAAAACTCGTATATAAAAACACTTCTTAATGACAATTCTACGAATTCTAAACAAATTTGGCGAGTTTTGAAATCAACTATAAATCTTAATAAGGCTCCTCCCCCTGTATCTTTAGTTATTGATAATGTGAGATATGACAACCTTGCAATTGTCAGTAATCTCTTCAACGAATATTTTACCAACATTCAGGACAAGTTTGACATGAGTGAGGCTGTTGACTACAGTCAGTTTTACCTTCTCGTTATCTGTTAGGCAAACTAAATTTAGTATCCCCCCTATTACTATTGAGGAGGTTTCTGATTCCCTGAAACAATTGAACCCCTCTAAAGCGACCGGAATTGATGGTCTTCCCGCCCACTTCTTAAAGTTCCCTGCAAACATGATCTCCAATACTGTTACCACCATATGCAACTTAAGCATCAGCACAGGTATTTTTCCAGCCTTGTGGAAAAAAGCAAAATTATTCCAAATACACAAATCTGGCGAAATGAGTGAAAGAGGCAACTTTAGACCAATTTCTATCCTGGTTATTCTCTCAAAAATCCTTGAAAGACATGTGTTTAATTCATATTTGTTATATTTAACTGAGCATGAAATTCTATCCGATTACCAACATGGATTCAGACCTGGCCACTCGTGCGAAACGTCATTAAACATGATTTACGAATACCTTGTTAACAATATTGTTAATGGAGAAATTAACGGTGTTTTGATGCTTGACTTTTCCAAAGCCTTCGATTTAGTGGATCATAATATTTTGCTCCAAAAAATCCACGCGTACGGGGCTACTGACCTAACCCTAAAATGGTTCGCCTCGTATCTTGAAGGACGAACTCAACAGGAGCAAATTAACGAAGTCCTTTCTGAACCTTTAACAATTATTACTGGGGCCCCTCAGGGTTCTATTCTTGGCCCGTTACTATTCTTAATATTTATCAATGATCTTCCATCTTTTCTTACTACCTCTCATCCTTCTCTTTTTGCGGATGACTCAACTCTTTTAGCCCATGGCTGTGAGCTACCTGATATCAAAGCTTCTTTGTCGACTGATTTGTGTATTACCTCTAATTGGGCGAGAAGCAACCATATGGCTTTAAATTTTAGCAAAACCAAATTCATGAAAATTTATTCAAAGCGTAAGTATTCACAGCTTGATTATGATAGCATACTTTATAAGGATTTTTGGATTGAAGAAATTACTTCTGGCAAACTTTTAGGTATCTTACTGGATAACAATCTCTCCTGGGACAACCAAGTGGATAAGATATATAAATACCTTAATTCCAGGCTTTATCTGTTTAAGCGTATTTGCCCAGCCCTTCCACTGAAATGTAGAATTAAGTTTTACTATGCTTTTATCTACCCCCATTTACTTTATGGCATCACTATTTGGGGCAATGCACGCAATGAGCTTATCGACCCTTTGCTTAAACTTCAAAAAAGAGCAGCCAGATTGGCTTTGGACGAGAGTATGTCAACTCCTTCTGTTAATCTGTTCCGCAAACTGGAATGGATTCCCATCTACAACTTAATCAAGATGCGAAAAATTTTACTCGTTGTAAGCACCTTGCGCAGCTCATCTCCTAGTGATCTGCGCGAGTTGTTTTGTTTCTCCGGGGTATCGCACGATGTATATACTCGCTCCTCTGTTACTGATCTCAAAATACCATCTGTCAAATCTAATCTTTCCAAGACCAAACTCTCATACAGCGGTGTTTTACTTTTCAATTCTTTACCAAATGACCTGAAAGTGTTTAACGATTACTCCCCGTCTGCATATAAGCATAAAGTTAAGAGGTTTTTCTCCAATCTTAATCATGAGGTTGACAATCTTGAACAATTTTCGTGTCTTTCTTGTAAAAACCTAGTTAAGTGTATTTGTTACTCGCACTGAATTTTCTTTTAATTTTTAATAACTTATATTGTCAAAACTAAAAAAAAAAAAACATGCATGCTTAATAATACAGTTATTTTCGTATTTGGTACTATAAGTTGTATAGTCCCATATGTCTGTGTCAAATGCTACTATAGACTTGCTTCTTTGCATATATTGTAAATACTGTAGGTTATCTAATTTTTAGAGGGCCATTTGGTAGAATACCTTCTCAGGTAAAAATGTTAACTTACCCTCATCAAATAAAGTTTATTATAGTCTAAAGTTCATCAAATATCGCGGGCGTGGGTCACTGTGCTTGGGTGGTCATTCTCACTGATCTCAAAAATACGGCGGACTGTTATGAATTGCAAAAACTGTGATCAGTCCAATTTAAAGTTTGCATTAAAACACAGATGATATATTATACCAGATGAATCACTGTGTATCTATCCGTATGATTTTCGTGTCCGCGATTTTCGCGAATTAATTACGCCAGATGACGCGTGCGACGCTTACTGCCCCAAAATGGGGCTTAATGCCAAAATGCATGATTGCTCACGTTTCATGGCAAAATGTAAGGAGATGATAATATCCTTCCTCCAATATCACCTTCCACTTGATAATGAGATCTATATTGATTGTTTTCCAGGGCAACCAGTATCCTCCTTTAAACTGCTCGGTGTGCTGCTGAGAGAGGATCTATCTTTGGTATCTTGGACAGGCGTACACTCAAAATTTCTGTTGAACATTTGAATCTGGAGAATTGGAAAATTTCCGAAAGATTTTTTTCAGATCATTAATGAGGTATGAACTAATAGCGGCTGCTCAAGCGCCATTTGTAAGCTCAAAGTCTACCTCGGTCTGCTTCACGTCAGTCTGGTTCTATCTATCTATTCATAATGTAACCAGTCACTGAAAAGCCCTGTTAGGGAGTGTGCTGTGAAATATCTATCTGTGCGATCATGTTGACTATGTGATTATTAAAAAAGCTAATTCCAGACTCTATGCATTGCGGAAGTTAAAAAAGCTGGGTTAAGCGATAAAGACCTTGTCACTATAATAATTATATTCCTTCTTCTTTTGGTCCCGAATTGAGTGCGCTTCACCAGCGTGGTCAACGCTGACCCAAGGCCAGTCTGACCTTATCGAATCGATACAGAGAAGAGCATTACGCATCTTGCTTCCCGAAATGTCGTATCAAGATGCATTGAATTATACCGGTCTAAAAAAGTTAAGTACACGTAGACATAATTCCTGCGAACAATTTGTCCGGAAATTGAAGCTTAACAATGGTCTTATAAATCCTCTTAAGGATGTTGTTGCAACTCGTATACATCCAACTACTCATAATTATAATCTTAAGGCCCTGTCAGACTATTGTATATCGTACTAGCGTATGCGAGCGTATGAGAAATATTACTTATACGCCGGTATACGCTGGCATACGCTAGGGGCACGTTAGGCATAGGTTGTATACGTTTCAAATACGGACGCGTACGGTGGCATACGCTGGCATACGTGCAGGCAGAAAATTTCTTTAAGCATGTTCAATGAATACGCTAGAGGTACTCCAGATGTACGGTACTCATACGCTGGCATTTCAAAGGATTTTTGTGCGTATGAAAATTATTTCATTGATTTTCATACGCTTCACATGCGTTTCTCTCATACGCAATAGTGTGACAAGGCCTTTAGGTCCGAATCAAGCTGGTCACTCCAAACGAACACGAAAATTTTATAACCGTTAAATATAATTATTAATGTATTATTGACTTGGTAGTACTCGCGTATATTCAGGTACCCAATTATAATTTGTGGACAGGTTTAAGTTGACTATACAAACCGAACATTGGACGGTTTGAACTCAATTTTATCTGTAAATTTAATTTTTAATGTTTTTCTTAAGAAAGAAGAAGCGAAAGAATCGGGTAAAAGAAGGGAGCCGACGTTAACGAAGGTAAGTCTGTTTTAAATATTGATTTTATAATTGATTTTAAACCCGACGGCCTTTGCGTATATGAAACAACTAAACAAGACAGCATATAATTTCGTTGTATCTTTAATATTGATTCCCTTTTTTATTATAAATAAATAAAAAAGAAAGCAAAGTTATTTGCATGCGAGAATTTGAAATTATTTTATTGCAAACTCAAAGTTTATCGACAAAGCCATTTAATTAAAGGCAGTTTTATAGTTTAAAAAGAACACTTTAAAACCTTTTGCGAAGCTTTAATTTGTTGATAATTTTGTAATTGGCAATTAATTGATAATTTTGTGATTAAAGTGATATTTTTAGGCGATTTTTTATTTGTAAGAATATTATTAAAAAATTTTCGTGTTACCATAACACTACTTTAGATACTTCATGTTCGGAAAATATAATTGTTTTGTCAGCAAGGCGAGGGTTTCTGCATGCATGTATTTTCTAGTGGTATATATATATATATATATATATATATATATATATATATATATATATATATATATATATATATATATATATATATATATATATATATACTCATGATAAATATATATACTCATGATTATAAAACAATTGTCGTAAAACATGTCACATTTGTACAAAATGTTTGTGTCCGCTATAAGCCCTGTCCACAGTAGACCTGCGTGTTATAGTGATGCGATGTCTAGCTGTGGCACAATTTATATGCAAGTCGTTGACGAGTCAATAAATTTTATAAGAACATAATTAGCATTGTGAAATCCCGCTATAAATTGTACATCTGACACCGCATTTAGCATTTTTCGCGCTTGTGTTATTATAAGAAACTTTAAGGTCTACTTGCGATCTTATTGACATATTTCTGGAAAATTCGCACAATAAACCATGACTGACTTTCTTGACAAACCTTGCTGTATTAACCACTGAACATGTTTTCCTGCCAATTTTGGCAAGCTACAGTTTCAGCGCAGATAATGTCTCTTCCTGACTATCAGTGACTCCGACTATAGCTGGGCTCGAAGCAGACCTTAAGAGAAGTAATTGTTTATAAAGGTTTGACTTTACTTAATTCAAATTTCTAATATGTACGTAATGATAAGTAGTAAATCATTGGATAAAAGGCGGAAAGGAAGATAAAATAAATCACACCCAAAATGAAACTACACAATCTTTATTCAATTGCTCATTAAGTCTAGGTATAGAATACAGTTTATATAATAACTACAATGAAACACGCAATTTGATTGGTCAACAGCCGTGCAGGATCAGACAATCCTGCACGGGAAATTCTGAATAGAAATTCTTGCACATAATTTTACAAATATACTCGCATTGTAAAGTTTCATTGTACGATACCTTTCGACTTTGAAGTAAGTTTCCAATTATTGAGACGTTGGTTTAGTTGTATGAATAAATTTCTGATCGATACATTGCTATTCAGGAAGTAGCAACGCGTATTTAAAGCGTTGAAATTCATCAGACCATGGCATCCAATTAAGTACAACATCTCTCGCTTCAAAGTTGATCAAACGCTTCGCAATCTTCACATATTCAGCGCGAGAATCTTCAGAATTACTTTGGCTCTCTGTTGAGCTGGTTTTCCATTTCAAATTTCGTATATCTCATCGAAAAAGTCCCTGTATTTTCGCTGTATATTTTCGCGAATTTGCGATCAAATTCTGTTCACATATGCTGTTGTTTTCAATAGCGTGGAGTAGCGATTCTCTGATTGGTTAATTCACGAATGTTGTGAGAACTGCACATTTCATCAGTAATTTTAATCAAGTTAAGCGTCGTTTCACTATAGTAATTTTATAAAACAATTACCAAATAGTTTTCCGTGCAGGATAGCATGATCCATGCACTTGGAATGTTGCTCGACTTTCGGAAAGCGTAAAAATACACTCGCCTACGGCTCGTGTCTTTTTACGCTTTCCGAAAGTCTCACAACATCCCGCGTGCATGGATCACGCAATCCTGCACGGAAAACCATTCGGTATTCCTTTAATCATGCATACAAAATGAGCTTTTGAACTCATCATAAACACAATAATCACGCTCCCTTTTAATAGGTCACCAAATGATTACAATGTAATCCATAAATGTCATAAACAATTGATAAGTTCCTTTCTCACTAGTTTTAGTGCAGCATCTTTTTCTGTCCTGCATGCATCTACTGATTGAAGACAGCTTTACAACCAACAGTAATTGTATCCATTTCCCCCCCTATCACGTCATGGGTTATTGGTAGGCATTTAACTTTGTTTTCTAATTTCAAATCTGCAACCTTTGAATTTTTCTTATTGAGCTCACATTTCCCCGTTTTGTGCCATATTACTAGATTTATCATTTCGAGCATTTTGTTTCCTTTTTTGGCAGGTCCTTGTATTTCTATTTTTTCCGATGCTTCTGAAGCTTGGTGACACATATCTTCGCCACGTGCATAATTACGCTTTGTCAGTTCAAGATCGCTGTTAAAAGATATAGGTGTAGAATGATCAAGATATAGTGACTTTTATTGATCCACATATTGTATCATAACTGTTGACACTGATTTTTTGTCTTCAATTAACAAGTATTATAAAATATTTTCCATATGGATATACAGTTACATCAACAGGAGTGAAAATTGGGAAAACGAGAAATTAACACAATTTCCAGTTTTTCCAATTTCCACGATTGTCGATATAGCTACATATATCAATCCCGAAATTTTTTTATATTTAAAGAAAGGCGGGAAGTTTTCCAGCTTCTTAGCCAATCAGCGTTCAGAATTTACCAATGCTATATTATAATAACATGAATGACTCATGCTTTGGAAATGACAATAAATTTTCATTACCTAACACTGGAGGTGTTTAGTTTGTCATTCATTCAACATTTTTCAAACTCAACATTTTCATTTTGCTTACTCAACCCTCTTCTCTTCGGTGCCACTCCCTGTCATCAGGGACGTCGTTATCCAATAATTTTAAACTTCAGAAAATAGGCCAAAATGGGAAAGATTTTGGTGAAAATAGGTAGTCAATTTGTAAACGAAATTAGAACAGAATTTGTTTTCCGGAAATTGAGCAAAATAAATTAAGGATAAGTTGACTACAATCAGGAGCAAAAATTATTGAGACAACCGCGTAAATGCCCCGCTCACCCCCAATTCAATGTTGTGTGAATGACTGAAAAGAGAAAATTCAACCCACTTTTTCCAACATACTTTAAAATGGCCAAAAATGTGAAAGTCTCATTATTTTTGAACGCGATTGAATCAGGAGCAAGAATTATTGAGACAACCGCTTAAATGCCCCCTCACTCCTAATTCAATGTTGTGTGAATGACGGAAAAGAGAATATTCAACCCACTTTCTCCAACATTGATCATGGGGGTAGGGGGGAGGCCGACGTATACTTTAAAATGTGAAAAGTCTCACTATTTTTGTACGATATTTTAGATAAGGATAATAATCCGAATGTCTTCTCTACACCCTTCGCCGCCAACAAATTTGGGAAAATAATTTTAATCAGTGGCTGAGATGACCTAAGTTATTCAAAAGTCCGCCAGAACTTGGACAAAATATCACTACTACGCCCCCCCCCCCCTCTCCCAATGTAAATAACTTCGCGACGTCCTTGCCCAACATAAATAATGACCTAAAGTACAAGGACGTAGCGAGAGGGGTATTGGGGGGGCGGTTAACCCCCAACATTTTTAGAATTAATATATTCGGAAAATCGGTTTGGACATTTGCAAAATTACGACAATATTAGTATAATTGTATTATCAGCATAAAATGTAAACTTTCGACATACAAAACGCAGTCTTCTGACCATCAGAATTCTTTCAAATGTAGGCAATGGCATTTCAGAGACTCTAAATTTAAAAATCAGCCCTCTCCCTCAATCAAAAAGAGCTTCTTACGGCATTGCCTTCGTGGCTTCGTATGCCATAAAAGATTTGAAAATTTTTTTCGTCATTGGGAAATTTTTGCCTGATAACCCCCAACTAAGCTATACAGGGTGTATCAAAAAAAGCGCAATCCTCGACTGAAATGTAAATTGCTAAACAAATAATAGACGAAAACGTTAAAGTTTACATTCATTTTAAAGCGTAGCCATTCAGCTTTCTAACAGTGGGTTGTTTCTTAAATTTGACTGATTGGTTTGCGGCTAATAATACTTTACGTTATTGCGATTGGAGATTAAAAAAATTGAGATGGAATAACAAATCGTTCTCATGAAAATAACTGATTTTTTCATTAAAACAAAAAAATGTTCCATTTTATTAAATGGATTGTAACAATAAGTATAATTACGGCTTTTCTTCCACTATTTTTAACTCAGTTTTAAACTTCAAATGCGATATAATTTTGGCTTGGACCATCTAAGCTGACTGACATCAACTTGCTATAATTTCTGTTTACATTACATCGCAATTCGATGACACTCTGGCTCAGACACCAGAATGTTTTGACGAGTTTTAGCATTCGTTTAGGATTTTCAAACAACCTGGTCTCTTTTAAAATACTTTTAATTTGTTCTTACGTGGTTTTCCAGATGTAGTGACGACAACATTAAAGTTTAAAGAAGAAAATTCTAACATTTAAACCGACTAAACAATAACATAGTAAACTTGCATAATTAAACAGCAACTAAAATGATAGGTTTTACTAAATCTTTTCCTGTGCAATTATTACTAGCATTGGAGACAAGGATAATAGTTTGTTTGAAAGAGAAAAGAACAGGCTTTGAAGTAAGCCTAAAAGCGTTTAACTAGAAATAGTATTTCGAAAATTATTAAGCACAAAAGATGAATTGCGTTTATTTTGATACACCCTGTACATGCTAGCAACGGGCCCGGTAAAAATAATTTATGCATCCGACCCCTGAGTAATGCAGAGGCTACAGGTGAGTCACAGCAACTGATCAACCTATGCAAATGTTTAATTATAAACTATAGCTATGCAAGTTTTCAATTATATATAATATACAAAATTTTATGAATGCAGGTATATATATACAAATACATTGATGGAAAGAATGTAAAATGCTATAATATAAAACAATGGAATCTCCGAAAATGACGTATATTTTATTCAATATTTCAGTTCATAATCTTTAGCCATCATCAATGAAATTTAATTCGAAATGTTGAATTAAAAATATCAAAGCTCCGTTGCATTTTGTTTTATTAGAATACCATTAATTATGGTAAAATAGTAAATGCACAAAATGTAAACACAATTTTATGCTGCCGCATAATTAATATTTTCTACAAAGAGTTGTACATCAGCCTTAGCCCAACAGCCAAACGTAACCATACGCCGAATCTAACGCTCCTATTCTAAAAGCTCACACACGCTCACACTTAAACAGTGGAGGATCAATCTGAGATCCCCTTGAGTATTAGTGTCGTTTTTGAGTAGCTGCAGCACTGCAGGTTTAGGCCTGGATTCGAAAAGCTCACTCACGCTCACACTCAGCAGAGGAGTCGAGTAGTCGAGTTTATCTGGTAAAACAAGACAAACACCGTCTTACCTTGTTAATTGTAGTAGACTCTCAATGTGTGCATTAAAAATCGATATTTATTCATCAAAATTATAGAATATAAAACCAAAATATGAATTTCAACATTAATATACGCCGCTGCCATGAATTACCGTTGTCTCGTATATTCCGAAAAACTAACGAACACTGGCCGAGAGAGCAACGAATAAGAAACGAAGAAAGACAGGAAACATTGCACATTTTTCGTCACATGTGCACCGCAACACCTTATGACGGAAGTGAATAAAACCCGGCCATTGACCAATGACGAAGTAGCACTTCATTTGACAGTTATAATTAGTATATCAGAAATTTGAATCAATCATGCATCAACACGAAACCATACGTCACTTCCGTCATAGGGTGTTCCGGTGCACATTGTAAGAAAATAATCGATGAAAACCGGTTGTCAAATATGTAGGTTAAACGATCGTTTATTGAAATTTATTTCCTGGCGTTGTAAGAATCGATAACTTCTGGATTGTAAACAAAAATTTATGTGTTTTTTGTGAAATATTAAGCAAGTTATAGCCGACCTAAAATATCACCCTAATGACTGTTTCCTCCCTTTCTTCGTTTCCTATTGTTAGTCTAATGTGAGACCACTATAATCTAGAACAGAGGAGTTCGTTCATTTGGTATTCATGTTATATGAAGTACGAATAAAAAGTTATACAATGTTTATAAACTTTATACGGTTTCACGTTCTACAATGAAAGATTTTACAATTAGCAAGGTATACGTAAGACGACGTTTGTCTTGATTTACTAGACACAATCGACTCCTAACTCGGCTCCCTTTGACTCAAAGGTTGGATGGTCAAACTTAGTTCTCCTTAAGTGTCTTCTGTGCTGTTTTTGAATGGCTGAATTTTTTAATCGTACCGTACTATGTCACTAATCACCGGCCAGCTATTCAAAAACAGCATTGAGACTCAAGGGAAGCTCAGATTGAACCATCATTCATTGAGTATGAGTGTGAGCGAGCTTTTAACATGCAGGCGTAACACTGCAGCTATTCAAAAACTACACTGACACTCAAGGAAAGCTCACATTGAATCTCCACTTTTTGAGTGTGAGTGAGCTCAACATTTGAGCCCATAATGTACATTTTGTTATGCGCATAAAAAAATTGATGTTTGAAGTCGGTCTTAAAATCCACTGCAGACAAGAAAGTTTACACTATTATACTTTAGACTTAAGCAATTTTATAATACCTGTAATCATCCCAAATGAAATTGTCGAGTTTTCGAGTATCTGCAAAGATAAAGCATCCAACAACGAGTAGAAACACCTATAAATATAAACAAAAACATTTTAACTGATAAGCAATTTTTGAATTGTTGAAATAACTTCGAATACCTGTTTTGCTTAATTAATTTTCATGAAACTCTGTTTTATCTCTGTTTTATCTTATAACAGAATGTGCACAAGTATTATTATTAATAGTTTAAATGCTTTCTATTCTCTACACAATTGGAATTTCGTGAATACTGTCAGAAATAACTGGGGATATACAATATATAATGACATGTATACAATATATACGTTCAGAAGCAAAATTAACAAGGACCTTGTTCCGTTGAGAGGTAGTTTCCTACTTCCTTGTGTGAGAATTGCGCATGGTAAACTCTCAAAAGACGAAATGCATGCGATAAGTAGAATTTTTTGGCTTTGAATCTCTGACTAGTAATATAGTTACATACTCCTTTTACGTTCTTAGCATTTTCCTCGTCATTTTATGTACTTTTGATTTTTACGAGATTGCATTAATTGAAACACGAATTATGTGTCACTATAATTGTTTTGTGTTTTAGCAATTTAGACAGGCAAATTATACATGCATTCGCTAATTTGGAAAAAGAAATTCATTAGACTGCCAATTGCACGTACATGCTATATATGACATTTTGCTACACGATATAAAATTAGGACTTAATGAAATAAAAAAAGATTTTCGTCATGACTGATAACAAATTTTAGAAAGTTAAGTTACGGTCTATACCTTCAACATCGCTTTTACCGCTTTATGGATGGTTTGCAATATATATATCTTCTGTCTTGTACAACTGGATTCAATAGCAGCCTTCTGATAATGACTAACTAAGTGCACGAGTTGCCTTTTTATATGTTAAGCATTCAAAGTTATATAATAGAGATTCAAGGTGGGTGTAGCTGCAGACGCTGCATAGATCCTTAAAATACTAGAAAAGGTGGTTGAAGCGGAATTATGTGGTGAATGGATGTTCAGTTCTTTGTAAAGGGTGGAATTGGTGCACACATCCATAACTACGTAAATATTTAGACCTAATCACAAGCAGCTGCCAAAAATGCAACTTTTTATCATGGAATAATATTTCCGCAAACGGGCCTATATAATTTAGTAGCATTGAGGACAATGAACACAATTTAATTCACTGTTTAATTAATGATCCCTTGGTTCTTTATATGCACGCACTGACTGGTTAAATTATTCTTCCAAATTTGATGATAAAGGTATAAAGCTCCTATTTGTAAAACGTTTGTCATGTTTAATTGTTTTCTCTAGTTAAGCACAACATGTATCAAAAACGGGATTCCGTCTACCAATGCTGGTCTTAATCAATGATTTGTGAGCAAAATTTTATTCATTCCACGAACAGAAACATAGGGCAGTTCAGGCTTCCAAAGTTTAGTCACAGCTATAATTAGAGACTACATGAGTCATGTTAAATGCCAACACATTAATTAAATTAAAAATGGTGCTTTAATTCAATATCCAACTTTAGCTATAAGCACAGTCGAGTTTTTTCCAGCTACAACATTTGACAATATCAACATATTCTAATTAAAACAAAGTATGCTGTTGTGGGCAGGCGTTTCTAAACCAAACTTGAATGCATATACAACTACAAGTATGCACGCGCTAAAGCTGTTAAATGTGAGAACTGAGACAAAACATTTTACTGGGGTTGAGGGGGAAGTATCCATTTTCAATACATAAGTTGTTGGGGTTATTAGTTCTAACACATTTGAAAATAATTGAAGATGAATTCTAGTTGATTTAAAAGATAATCAAGACTGCTTTTATTGATATAACTTCTTTTTGGCTTTGGCCAGGGTATTTCTAATTTTTTGACATTTTCTCATAGTCACCATTTTCATTTTCCCAACACGTACAGTAAAAACTATTTTCAAATGTGCTCTGCCATTAGTCTTATTCGTGAAATTTTGTCATAAAATCTAAGTATTTTTTTTGCAGCTGCACGATAACAGCCAATAGTTAATATTAATATAAGGAGTTAGTTAATATTCATGAGGTGGTGTGAGAAGGATTGAGGATGTGGAGTATTATGTATACACGACGTCACATTATGTACGCAATGACGTCACAATAAACGCGTAACAAGAGCAATTTTGGGCTCGATAAGTATGGGCATTGTATAAGTATACGTAAAACTTCAATTCAAGGCGTTATATTTTCGATTTCTAAAATTCCTTATTATTGAGGGGATTGTTCTTCCGCTCAAATTTAATTGAATGTCTATTTCATAATATGCTACAGTTACCAATGTATAAATTCAAGGAGGTACGGGTAACTATCCTCTATACACTACACTAAATATGGAGAGATTAAAGTTCAAAGGAAGTAGATTGTATTGAAACTCTCTACATAATAGGAGTATAAAAAGTTGAGCCCCAAATTTGTTCAAAAACTACCGTATTCTCGTGGGTCGTTTTTAAACGTAAAATGGCATAGTACACAGGGCATTTTTTAACTATATAACTAGGGGGGCAAAGCCCCCCCCCCCAGCCGCCATTGTGGCCCCCACTCAACCAT
>CACRXK020005148.1:0-29073 GCA_902702795.2 Paramuricea clavata
CAGGTTCAAACTTTCTTGGCAAAATTTTCGTTGAACGTTTTCGTTTCATATTTTCTTTCTTGCGTCGAAAGAATAATTATGTATTTCAGTTTTAAAACAGCAAGTTTATTTACTCTTTATTGCCTGATACCGTAAAATTTGTCTTTGCCTGACGTTTGCCGTTTGACGTATAAACGCGAAGCTTAAACTCTCTATTGTATTTTCGTATAATGAAGTAATCGTCCATTAGGAATAGCTGAGATGAAACGTGCAACCGCGATGAAGAATATTTAATGAAGTTGAGACAAAGGATTTATGCATGGTGAGGCAGTACAGTTCAACATCAAACAAAGGTCTTCTATTTTGTGGCTTTGAGGCTGGCTTCCAGACCATCCTATACCCTGAGAGACTATGGAGCATATATGGTCAACCTTTCTTCAGTTGGCCATTGTCTACTGCCCATTCACTGAAACTCACAATATACTGTAGTGTTGTGCATTTGATCACGATCCAGTGAAAGAAATGTTCCATTGTATTTTTCATTGTTTTGAAAATCCCACTGTTCTCCAATCCTCATGGCACTCATTGACATTGTTTTGACATATTTCTGACGTTTGCAAAAGCCAGACTATTACTTTGTAATTAGTTGTAACTGGATAATGATTTGAATATTCCCAGTGCGATTTGTTCTAAAACAAAGACAACAAAATTGCATTCTTTCAATTCTTAATTCCTCCAAACAAGTTGTTGAAACTATTAAAGTGTTTTGTTGGTAAAGCCAAATTAAGCATGGTTTGAAACGCCTGGCGTTCTATTCGATCTGTTTTGAACAGAATGTTTCGAAAGAGAGAAGTTGCTTACTGTACTCTTTGACTTTATTGTACGTAAATTGGGAAAATGGCGTCAGTTTTAAAACAGAAGAAAGCGAAGGTATTTAATACAGTAAAGTTGATTACATGTTCAGAATTACAACAAGCTTCACTGTAGTATTGACAGCTTTTCTTCAACAGAATATATCTATGTTACAAAATGTATATGTTACGACTCGAGCCGAGGTATTTTTTGCTCGATGTTTTAATTTATTCAAATTCCTAAAAAATTCCAGTTTTGCGAACTAGCAAACATGGCTGACAAACTATTAAAACCGTGCAATAAAAAGCTTTAGTTCTGATGCAATAGATGCTTTTCTAGTCCGCAAGACAATACAGAAGGTAAAATGATTAAAATTATTTATTTTCCTGATCGTATTGCGATATAGCATGCTTTTGAAAATGTTCTGTCGACAGCGAGCACACACAGCTAAAAACTTTAACTTGCTCGGAAACATTTTATACGGCATTCGCAAAAATATTTGACCAAATTGAGACCAGAAACATGTTTAAACTGCCGTTTAAGGTGTGTTTTGAAGTCTTTATATTGGAGGATAAGTTGTGTGTTGGAATATTTTATGTTTGAACGTATATTTTTCGACGTTTTGGTGACTAAATGCTGAGTAATTGAAACACTCGTGTAACAAGACACTGAGTCACTGTACTTTGCCAAAGAAACCTTTTTTGTATTTGGTCGAAGAACATAACATTTTGGGTTTGATACGAAGCCCATTGAAGTCAGTTTAGTTTAGTTTGCTATCTTTAGTATCGAGAGAATGGGGTTTTAACTTTTGGGGTAGTTGTTTTAAGTTTGAAAATTGTGTTGTCGGTTTTGTTTTGGCGCGAAACGTGAGAGCTTCTCATCAGTTAATCAGAAGACTCCATTTTCGTTCCTGAATTTTATTTACGGACAGGGAAAAAAGTTTTTATTTCAATATTGATATTGAACTTTTCATTGACTAGGCGTTCGTAGCTCGTGGATATTGTGTAGAGCTAGGAACAAGATATAAGGTATGAACCATTTTGTAGTATTTGTACTAGCTATAGTTGACTTGGTTGTGATAATCTTTGAGGCTTTGAGCGCCACTAGACATGTATGACAATGTACTATTTGAAACATGAGCAACAGTGTTTTATCAGATATAAAGATTAAAGATACGAGGCGAAGCCGAGTACCTTTAGGTCTGATAAAACATGCACTGCGAATGTTTTAAATTGCTTCAAAAACGATCGATCTATTGGCGAAGTAATTTTCAAAAAATACGTTTTGTATAAAATTCGAGCAAATCAAAGTTAAAGTTTATATGTAAATCAAAGGAAATCTGTATCACATGACGACATGCTTATGATTTTTCTTTGTGTTTTCCTCGTGAATTAATATTAATGAGTTTCTGAATAAAGACATTGCTGCAACGCTCAAGTTAAAACTACTTCAAACAACCACTACACAATGGCCTTCAAGTAGATCTTATCACACAATTCGAGGTCAACACTTATCTTTGCTTTTTGTGACGAGATAAAAACTTCTTTAGAACCTGCTCTGCGCCTCACACGATTACTGGACATTCTATAAACCATGTGTTCAAAACCTTGGAATTCAGAAATTGTTTTATCTCCACGAAGGCAGTTTCGGTATTTTTAAGAAGGTCTTTTTAACTTGAAGTGGTTCCAAGTAAGATAGCGATCTCCGGCGAAACGGAATTTGAACTCAGGGGCACTTAAGACAGTGTTGACAACAGTTTAGAAACTGAGATAGAACGGGGTCTTTGATTAGTTTTAGCGGCGGGCCATTACTCATTAGAAAAATGATGGGGCTGGCCCTAAAAAATTTCGTGGAAATAAAAGAAAAAACATTGTGCTAAAAGAAAGCAAACAAAATTGCATTCAGCATTGCCGCGAAGGTCGAAAAAATCGTGCAAGCTGAACCCCTCCTGCCCATCACTTTCCTTATGGTCCCCCCTTATTGAGCCGCGCAACAGATGATGGTCAACTGGCAGCACTTGATCACAGTGAGAAAATCGTTCTCTTCATGAAGAAAGCTTCAGATTGATAGGGATGCATCTACCTGAAAAATACCAGGAAAACTTCGACGTTTCGAGCGAAAGTCTAATTTCCCCACGCCGGTCTTTCCTGGTATTTCTTAAGGTCAAGATTATATTCTCTTTATTACACGTTGTAGCCCATACTTTGCAGCTGTGTTTCCGCGGAATTCATTCAACCGCTGATCAGAATGTCGCATTACGCAACGCCTTATTTATAACGCAGTAATTATTGGCATTAATCGCGCAAAGTTACTTTAATGTTGTCATATAAACTAGAGTTCCTTTATGCCAAGAAAACTTTAACCCAGTTCACAGGTCAAAATATTAATTATCCAAGATTGCTCCCCCTTTTGGCAACAAAACGACGAGGCGGTTCACAGGTCAATATAAACATTGCTGGGGTTCTGGTTCCAAATAACAACTATAGGAATGAAAGGTCATACAGACTGAGTACATGATCTGGAATGTAGGTTGACTTAAGCTATACCAAGTTTATGCATTGAGACAACTCACCCACATTTCTGTGGACAAATAAAACCATTGCGAAAAAACATTTTGACAGGTCTGTCACACCTTATACGGTTGTATGTTGAAGATTGGGATAATTATAGCAGTTGGAATGTTTGCAGAGAAACGTGGCCTAACTAACCTTGCTTAACCCATTAATGAGTTCTGTTATTCCGTAAAACGTCAGATTATTTAAGATTACCGGTTGAAACTGGTCAATACAACAATGTTTCATGCAGAGATAGATTATGTAAACATTGTGATCTAAATGAGATTGAATACGAACGACATTTTGATTGTCCTGCAACAATCTCAGCAATATTACAGTTTATAAATATTCTTTGGAAAATAAATTCTTCGTTCTCATTTAATCATCAAAATATTTTTACTTATATAATGGCTATGCAATTTTGACTCATATTAAAAGTGCTAGATGCGCGACCAGCATTCATGATAAAGTTTCTTAAATGTTCTCTGATCGTAAAATTTATTTAAATGCGAGCTTTCGACTGCCAGTCTGCAGTCTTCGTATCAGTTTACCTGTCGAAGACTGCAGGCGAAAGCTCGTGTTTAAATAAATTTTACGATCAGAGAACGTTTCAGATTTCAGGAACTTTATTATGACTCAAGTTGCAAAATATAGTTACGATGTTATATCACCAGTATCAGTTTGTTTCTTATTAATGTATTCTTGTGATTTTTATGTATATGTATCTATATATACCGAAACTGGTGTTTATGTTGATTAAATATTATATATCCCATTTTGAAAAGCATGCTTAACTCTTCTGTACAACATCAGATCGGCGCAATACGTTCAAGAACATGTACTTAAAGTTCCAAGCACCGTGCCATACTCATGAGCTTCATGTTTCGATCTTAGAAAAATTTAATTATATTGAACTAATCAAATAACACAACATTTAACGAAATACTTGAGAATACTTGTAACTACTTCAGCAGTAAGGAAGTATAGCAAAATACCACTTAACAACGTTTACAGCACTAGGAAACATTATAGGTGAGAAAAACACGTAATCTCTGTGACTTTGTCTACCACTTGTAATCTTACACCTCAGTCCATTATAACCATCTTATCAGCTTTTAACACGGATCGTAAATGCAACAGCAGTTTAAAAGCTAAATGCTTTTGTGTGCGGTGATTTTTTACGTACATGACGCGAGCTTTAAAACCAAAAATCCAGCAGAGATATAACCATTAAGAAAAACCTTTGTTTATTTTTGTTTCTTTCCATAAATTGCTTTTGAACAGTCATTAATAGCTTTTATGAATTTGTAAACATATTGGTGACAAGTGCCGAGTCGAGTGTAATGAACACCACGAGAGGAGATAAGATCTTACCTGGCCAACCACATTGTCGCGGTCGCGCGCGCACAAGATAACGCTCTGACGCAGCAATTTGTCGGTGACCTGTGAAAGATAACTGCATTTTGAATTGCGCTTGTAAAGACACCGCGCGCGGATGGCGTCTTATCACGTTTTAGAATTTTGTGCGCTACCTACCTCATGTTGATGGCGCGACATGTCATTAAGCAAATTTGAAAACAGTGTTCATTATTTATAGAATAGAAAATACGTTTAAATTTGTGACTCGGACAAACCTCGTGCACGCCAGGTAGTATTCCAATAGTGAAATGATAAGGCCGCGCTTCGTTATCTTTGGTAAATTTTGCCCAGAGGTCGAAAGTGGCGCGCTAATCCCCTCATTAATTCTAAACAATCAGCCCGCCGCAATTTATTTTAATAAATGATCAGCTCGCCGCAAATTATTCCTGCAAATTAACGGCAATTTGACTTGAAGGTTTGCATTACTTTTTTTTGTAAATGCTCGAATTACTAATATCTTAATTCGGCTTCTAAATGTTTTAACTATTTTCCGGTCAATAATTTCCAAACTATTTTCGTTTTCGTCAGAGCCACCTGACAGAAATTTTACCGTTGAATATACTGGAACATTTGGAAAACACTTGTCTGGCGCACAACAGTATGCTTCCTTACAGAGTGATCAAACTTGATTTTTGGATCAATTCAATCAAAACTACTATTTATGTAGGATTTGGGAAAGGTTTCGAAGCGTTACAAGTCCGTCGGATTGAGTATTGTACAACTGAAAGTTTTAAAATCTCAGTTTAGTTTTTCAATAACAGTCAGATCCAAGGCATTGCAATCAATGGCAGCGTTTGTTTAATGGCCGCATCTGCAATTTACAGTTGTTTTGCGGATGCTATAAAAGTCTTCATTAAAATTAATTTTGAAATCATGCCTAAAGTGATTATTCTTACATTTATATAAATACCAAACACGATTATAGTTTCTTCTAGAACAGAAGGTGCACTTTTTCTACTACAATTTTTAAAGGGCATTTATAGTTGCAGATGATCCAAGTTAATTCGATCCCTTATTTTGCAATATTTGAAGATCATTCAATGACGTACAAAATATAATCGGCAATATCAATATTGTATACATTGCATAATTGTTAGTAGCTCTGAGTTTTGTTTTTCGTCCATATGTTACATAAGAAATATGGTCGTTGTTTTTGTGACGACTTAACCGGCTTCATTGTCCAGTTTAAATTTGTATTTCATGTGTATCCGTCTTTGTTGTCAAAAAATCCATTGTTTTATTCGTCAGGACGCTGTGAATTTAGTGCGCGTGTTTTTTTTCCACGTCCGAGCCTAGATCGAATGACCTTAAGTTCTCTTCCATCCTCAGAGATATGAAGTTGACAATTATGGATTCGATTGTTTTCTCTGTGACGCCTTGAACTGAGATGATTATAAGGATTCTTGAGAAGACACAACTCACTGAGTTATTTGTCTTATTTGGGTACTTGCATATTTGTTAAGGTTATTTTTCAAAACTGCAAGCATTTAAAAACATGATGACGCGGTGTAGGAAGCGCCAAAACCGATCCATCCTTCCGTTGCTTAGAGCCTCTAAAAATATAATACAAAACAAAGTTCGAAAAATAACATCTAAGAATCCAAACTATGGATAAAAACAAAGCCAGAAATATGAGTTATGCATTTCAATTTTGTTGCAAAATTGTCATCAGACTAACTGTCGCATCAAATATACTTGGGCCGTTATATATGGCGCAATACATGACATCATACTGACGTCATAAATCCATTGTCCAGTATCAGTATGGTAATGTTGTCATTCACTAACCAGCTAGTCTGATGATGATGCAACAAAATCGAAATATCAGAAACTCGTGTCTATAGTGTTGTTTTTATCCATATCTTGAATTAGATGTTATTAGTAGTTTCGCCTTTGTTTTGCATTGATATTTTTGTCAGCTGCGATTTTTTACAGCCTGTAAGACTTTCTATTCATCACGTTTCGAGCAAAGATGACAAATCGCGGGGCAAATTACTTTCATCACGTGGCAATTTTAAACTTGAAAGCGCGTGCAAAAAAGTGTGTTGAGATCACGTGACAGCAGCCATGAATCAGACATATTTTTCCTTCCTACTCTTGTTTGAGTAAATGAATGCCATCCACGCACAAATTATATTCATGATCCAAGCTGTAGTTTTATGCATTTGCCAAGAAAATTTCTCATCTTAAGGACGCTCGAGTGATTGTTAAACACAATCTCATTCTCTTCAGAATGTCACATAGGATTGTTTAAATCTATTTAGTGTCCGGATTAGCACGTGAGTGTTGTTTAATCTACGCTCTTTGCGCGCGGGTATTATCAATATTGGACAACAAGCTAACAATTTGGCAGAAACATTGTGAAAATTTATGACCAGACAAGAGTTTTATTAATGGCCAAATCCCCACGACTCAACGACACTCCAATCCATTGTGTCTTCATTGGTGGTTTGGCAAAACCTGGGGAGTTCTTGTACATGAATGATTGGGTGTGCGTCACAAGGCATGGAAACATCATGCTACTAAACTCGATTTGGACTTGGTTCCCATGAAAGCAGATGTGTGAATGCCCCATACCTCAATGCCTACCACGATGCAAGTGTGAGTCATTTTCCCTAAAAAAACTCTAAGGCACAGATTAAGCGCGATCTTTTTCACGTCGGATCTTGTTTCTCGATGGCAAAAGGTTGCGCTAGTGTCCTGCTCAAATATCGCGAAGACCTTTTTTCATTTCTCTTTGGAAGCGGATGGGTGGGAGGAATCGTATCGTGGTTGGTAAGCTATCATAGTCAATGTGTTGACAAGAATTTAATTGAGTGACAGTCGTAGAAAAATGAGCAATGTTCAACACTTGCATTCAGTGTGTGTGTGTGGTCAACCCTGTGGGGGGCCTCTCGCTCATTGGTTGGAACTTAATTGCATTAACAATAGAAGGGTGACAACAATGTAATTTAATCATAGATGTCTTACGCGTGACCTAACTTATATTTCAGCGAGTAGGGCAGTGAACAGTTGATTAAAACAGTCAGAGCGGCAAGGCGAGAATGATGGCTATGTATCCTTATTCCTCAACACAAGCTGGTACGAATGGAGTCATGCATTACCAAGGCTATGATTTCTATCGCCCTAATCATCCGTATTCTAGTATGCATTACTCAATGTCATACCCGGCTTCGCAGTATAGAGCAGATCATTATTATAACCCCACAATGGTTCGAGCCAGCACAACCGCTAAAGATATGGTTAAACCTCCGTATAGTTACATTGCTTTAATAGCCATGGCTATACAAAACCAGCCTGACAAGCGAATCACTCTCTCCGGCATATATCAATGGATTATGGATAGGTTTCCATATTATCGCGACAACAAACAAGGATGGCAGAACTCTATAAGACATAACCTCAGTCTCAATGAATGTTTTGTCAAAGTTCCTCGGGACGACAAGAAGCCTGGCAAAGGTAGCTATTGGACTTTAGATCCGGACAGTTATAATATGTTTGAAAATGGAAGTTATTTAAGAAGAAGGAAACGTTTTAAACGCAAAGCGAAGAAGGATGGCGACGATACGTCAAGCGACGCAGGTAAAAGTGAAGAGAAAAGCGAAAGGGCTGCAAGTACGTCTGCTGAAAGTCAGCAAAGCGAAGAAAATGATGAAAGTATGTTAAGTACGAACAAAGACGAAGAACTCAAGCCATCCTGTATGAAGAAACAAGAACATTGTAGTTTAAGAAATGACAAGGAACACTGTAGTCTTAGAACGGATAACTGTGCCGCAGATATCACAAATCTCTCTCCTGTTATAAAGAGTCCTAAATTAGAAACTCAAAGTCCTCATTCAAACAGTTCCTCGCCTGCTCAAGATAACCGTAACCTCAATCCTTCATGCACTCTACCCAATGGTTATACCGAGTTTAATTTCCCAGCAGCCGCGTCCTCGTACAACTATCCACCAACATCCTATCATCAAATGGAGAAAGTTGCCTACCCCTCGCCATGTGAATACCCACAACAGCAGATTAACGAGAACTACCATAACAACTACATCCCACATTCGCCTCATGTACCAGCGCATTCTTCTCACATCCAAGCAGAAACCACACCAGCCAGACATGCATATTTACCGCCGTATCCAAGCCAAGATCCTTACAACGAAATTCAACGCAATACTGGCACTCAAATGAATTCAAACACTTGGTATGCTATGCGTGAACAAACGACTCCACCGTATTCTAGTGCAGAAAATATACCGCAAATTATGCAAAATAATGCGTCAAGTTTTCCGCCTAACGTCCGTGAAATGTTTGAGGCGCACAAACTTCCCGTGAACTCGCAAAGCCAAGAACATTTGATGAACACAACGCAAGCGCATTACGGAAACCTTGATGGTGGATACTATCACACGAACAATAACTGGTGAATGAACGCATTTTAACTTTACAGGTACTGGTTGAACATAAAATTTCGACCTTAAGTTTGATGAGTTAGTATTTGAACATTTTAAAACCAACATTGCCAATATGAACAATTAGTTAGTATTTGATTATTCAAGGATCACATCGTGGTGTATACGAACAGTCTTAAGTACACTTGTTCATATTTTATAAATAAGACCCTTCGCTATTTGCCGTAAGTATTTAATTTTGTTGTAAAGAAATTGTATAGAATTGTAAGATATGAACATTAATAGGAGAATATACTTTATTTTGAAATATACTCGAATGTTTTGAAATTGTGTGGCCGGAATTTCGAGAATTGAATACTTAATACAGAGAAAATGTCAAAACTGCGCGTCCAAAATGCAAATTTTCCATAGTCGTGAGATATTGGGTCGTGTGAGGGCGCGACTTAAATAGTTAATAAGGTGGGAACAGATTTCCTCACCTAGTTTCGTTTACTGAAAATGTAGCCAGGTTCATTTGTTTCCCACGAAAAGTTGTGTTCTTTAATGTCAACCCTGGGGAAATTGAGCAAAAGGAAATAAGCTGCAGCAAGGCACAGTTGGACTCGTTTTAGTCGATGCTGGACACCAAGAAATTGATCCAAAATTAGAATGAGGAGCCACCTCATAGCCTTGCGCGAAATTCTTCCTTGGGAAATTAATTAGATGATTTGCGACAAGTTTGGCGTTCAAAAATCAACTTTGAGACGAGTTATTGTAAGATTTTGCTGTAATCGCCTAATGTTTATTATTGTTCGTAGTATAACTGTAGTTAATTGTCGCAATTAGGCTTGTCGAAACTTGTCTTTTTGTGCAGTAGAATTAGCCAAGTTAGCCTATCAATGATCGTCTGTTTGGGATATTTAGTTCAACTAGGCCGTTTTAGTCTTTCCGCTCCAACTTAAGTTATTGGCTTTGAATATCGATAAGGCTGCAAGATATGCCTATGCCGGCTATGCCTAGAAGATGAAAGTGTTTGAGGAATAAAGTTTATGAGAAGATGCTTGATATTTCTTAATGTTGCGCGGGATAAAGGATTCGTAAAAGATAATGTATTCATGCATATATCCAATTTACGAAAGAAATTTGTTTTTTGTTAAACTAAGTTATCAGTTGCGAGCATAATTTTGAACCTTACTGTGGTCAAATACTTCTCCTGTGCCTGTTTCACGAGGTTTAGCGAGATTCATTCATCGTGCACCAAAGCCTGTTTGTAGCTGTTCCAAACCAATCAGGTTTTCGTTAGAAAACTATGTTATCTGTTGGGCTTTCACTTTTGTTTTAACGTTTATGAGCTTTTGGTTTTAGCTGTGTGCAATTTTATTCTCTCTATTGATATGCAAACTAGATTTATAAACGGCAAAAAAGAGCTTTCTGGGGTCTTTTTAATTTATTTGTCGCACTGGCTAGCTACGCTAAGACTGTAAGACATCGTAACATGTTTATTTATTTTTCAGTACTGACCAGAAATTGTAGCATAGCGCAGACTGTGTTGATTTGAAATGTCACTTCGCGGTTTTAGATTATATCCTTTTGGTAATGAAGCACGTAGGTCCTGTTTTGGGTAATTATTTCACTAAACGTGTGGGTCCAGTGTAGAAAGTATTCTACCCAAAAATGGGAGACTTCTCGAACGTGTGGCGGTGCAGTGTAGGTCGCATATTCCACCGTGGTTTGTGTTTGAACTACCTGACAAAGATATCTCAAATGTTGTGGTCCAGTGTAGGTAGCATTCTACCATAAGCTGTCGTGGTTTGTTTCTGAACTACCTGAAAAAGATATCTCAAACGTGGTGGTCCAGTGTAGGTAGTATTCTACAATAAGCTGCCGTGATTTGTGTCTGAACTACCTGAAAAAGATTAAAAACAGCGAAGGCTTTCAAAAAGTCCTTCAAGCTTTACTGGAAAGGTTAAAGTATTTTTGATATTTAGTTCTGGCAGTTGCATGAGACACAAACTACTGTAGCTTCTATTGCTTCTGGTAAAGTATTTTATTTTGAGGCCAGTTTATTTTATGAATTTAAAACGCAAAAATGAAAAGGATAGAAGCATATACATCCCTCAATCTGCCGGCAAACAAAGTCTGGTCATCAGTAATGAAAAGAATGAACATTATTTTCTCATTTTGATAAGTACAGGTTGACGGCGCGATAGTGCTTAGTGCTAGCCACATATTGTTTGTATCGTAAACCGGCAACGTTTAAAAAAGACAAAATTAAATTCTCGTTCATTTCGACTTAACTGCGGGGGTACAATTCATACTTCAGCACGCTAAATAGAATCATGAATGATCAGTAATTTACCCTCACACTAGGCCTCAAGATTATCAAACTGAGAAGTTAATTTAAACTCGACAGATAAAGCTTTTCCTTCCAGGAAGAACACACTCAACACGTATTGTTCAATGCCTTCACAATAAATTAAACGCGCAGGCACCATAATGCTCACACTCAATATTCATATCCGAATGCGAATTAGCATGCTCTCCATATGCGCGGAAACTATTTTTGAATCTTTATTGAATTAATTGGTTTCGCCCGTATAGATTTACAAGAGTAGTAATTTACATAAAAATATAAACAAAGTAAGGCCTAGAGGTCTACTAGAAACCTAAAAGGTTTTTGGATCAGGGTTAGTTGCATGAGCAATTATGTTGTTCAGACCATTCTATTGGTGGCTATCACTAAGCATTATCGTGCGGCAAATGGTAGTCAGTCTGCAGTTACCAGACAGAGAAAATAATGTTATTTTTTTCGTAATATGTGGTAGTCTTGTATTTGGAATTAAATAGAATTGAGACATTTTCTTGCTCTTGTAAGTGTGAAGTTGTTCATTATCTGCAGCCGTGAAACGCCTAGCAATTAACTATGTACAGTACAACAACATAAACTGCATATATAGGAGCATAGCACTTTGGAACCAGCATTTGTGAATCAATGTGTCTTTCACGTGGATTGTTTACAATTGAGTGTAAAAATGAAACATCTTAATTGTTGGGTTCCAGTGGGCGTTGAATGTTCGAGATTTTCCTTGCAGGGTCGTTTTGAGCGAATGCTCTTCCCCAGAAGGTCATTGACATTGTAAAGTTAGTAAAGACTGGTTACACGTAGGGCGCGCTGAAATTCAGGCTAGATGCAACATTTCATCTACTAGATGAAGTTTTATTATTAAAGTGTGAGAGAGTGAAGGTCATGTTATGATATGATATTTACAATTTACATGTTTAAACTGATATAAAAACTCTTAAGATTGAACAAAGCAAAATTCCACTCAAATGTCGATCATTTTTTAGGCTAATTCTTAGCGAGCTTGATTTCATGCCTTGACTTTAATCACGTAAAATTAACATGATCCCTCTTTTCGTGCGTGCTAATCGTGGTTTTTTTCTGCTTGCCATATGTAGATCCTCTTAAATAACAGAATTACCTCATCGCGGGGGACAATATCAAGATTAATATGCTGCAAATTAAGCTTTATAAGAATAGTTAAGAATATTAAAAGTCCCATCCCAAAGGATGGATAATACTAGAGCTCCCTACTGAGTCACCAAGCTCACACGAAAACACGAACACGAAATAAAGTTCAACTCAAAAAAGCGATTAGGTCACGATATTACACAACTATACTACCTTGGTATTGGGGGATATTTGAATTGAACTCTCAGTGTTGATGGACAACGTGTAAAATTCACTCGTCTGTCTTACTTTTAATTTTGACGCAAATTATGCAGCTTTATATGATCTTGCATGTTATGACGCGGCATATGTTAATACTCATGAAATGTATGCCGGGGCCAGTTCCTTAATTCTAGGTTAATGTAAAACTTGAAACCAAACTTCCTGAAAGCTTGTGTATAAATTTGGAAGTATATTCGAGAGAAATATTGTCTGATTCAATAGAACGTGCGAAAATACACAACTCAACATGTTTTATCCTGGTCGTGCGTTGTAGAGTATGTATGTTTAAATAACAAGAGGTAAAAGCTGGGCAAACAGGACTCTTCACTCTGTCCGTGCAATACTTTAAATTAAGCCCCTAAATTCTCCTAATATAATGGCACCTCCTTTTTCCGTTTCGTGAATTTAAACAGTGCTAACAACAGGTTATTTAAATGACTTTAAAAAAAACAAGAATATCCAATAATGTTGTGGAGGTCCGGTTTGACCAACTTTCAGTCTTTCGCAAATCCAGTGAACTCTGTGAGATTTTAACGACTTTTATTCGTGAGATTTTGTGTCTAGCAGAGGCTGGACCTCGCCTCAAATACGAAACTATTGACCTTGATACAGTGGGCAAACAAAGTGAAATTTCTGTCAAATCTTTATCAAACACCACACTAGACACCTCCTAGGGTTTGAACTCGTGCCAAATTTCAGCTGTTATTCCATATTTTTTTCCTAACACCGGCCATTTTTTATGCCGTATTATTGCATGAGTTTTACGCATTCGTTTTCACCATTTTTGGAATGGTGCATTAAGTAGTTTTAAAACGAAAGAAATCTTGACATTCCTTTTTAGGAAATATTTGCATTCCACAAGCGTTCACTCTTTCTTATTATTTTAACTTCTTTTTAATCGCCATTATGTTTATGCGGTGGCCAATTTAAAGTGTTGCCAAAAATGTTGAAAGCAAATTGTTTTGCACCAGTTTAAAAATTTGAAATTTTGTGTAGTTTATTTGTCAACTCATAATTTACACAAACATTCTGGGCGATGTTTACTGAGTTTGTCTGTAGAAATTGTCGCAACTCCTTTTAAAGTGAATAAACATCAACATGAAAATTTACTCTAGTCAAGTGTTCACAGCTATGATTCCCAATTTTGCGCGAAACAAAAATAGTTGCTAAGGTAGGAGGGTTTCACAACCTGCAGTTATCAGAGAGAGAAATGAAAGTTAATTCTTTTCGTTGTATGACCAAGAAATATCAACAAATATTATAGTGAGCAGTATTACTTTAGAGGGACAGTGTTATGTTGTTCCAAAATATCTCTCAAGCTATCAAAACTAGGCTTAATAATTTCTGAACAGGTTGAAGCTCAAGTTCAACAATTGTATAGTCGTTCATCAAATTTGAGCTGGAAATTCGCTGAAATATGGACTTGTTTAAGCTGGTAATGCATGTCATGCTCGAGGCCAGAATGCTCATTTTAGCTGTAATGAGATTATTCAAATCTCGTGTAAGTCACTGCAAGATGATCCCCGCATACCTCTCATCACTTCTCCTACTTAACATACTGACATGAATCAGGAAATTGAAACTCGTATACTTTACAGCCCACCCAAGCAGCCATGACAAACCTGTGCACCATGTGTTGTATGTGTTCAATGCTTGACAATCATAAGATGGTATAATAGTCACATTACAACAACTCATTCCATTTCTAAACCACCAAAACTACATCTTTTCATGGGTATAGTCTGATTGCAATCTGCCTACTTTATCCAATATAGCAGATGATTGACCTTAAAAAATTGCCTTAGGAAAAGAATTATGAAACTACAAATCATGTGCAGATAATATCTCCAAGGAAGCCGTCTTATATACACTTGAGTTGTTTGGGAAATTGGGAGGAAGGCATTCATTAAGGACCCAGTAAAAATGGCCAGGTCGCCAGCATATTTTTGAGGCATGGTCTTGCCTGTTAAACTGCAGTACAAAAACACATGCAGTTAAACCTGTCGCTTTGTACTTATATAGTGCAGTAATGACATTTCTTTCCAAATATTGTAAGTGTAGGTATTTTACAGTGAAAATTAAGCTTCTGAAAGGACCTTTACTCAAAACAACGAAGATTTAAAAATAATTTTCAGACACTAAAATATCGCGTCAGTTCTTGAAACTCCACCCAATTTTCACGAGGTTGTCGACACTTGCAAATGATCAGGATTGACATTTGTTACCTCACGCGAAATGGGAATTTCTATGATGGAAAGGTCAACTAGCAGACTTCGGTGACATTTTCTTCGTTCAAGTAATATCTTACAGCTGTCTTTGCCTGTCATTACTCGTTGCTTTCTGTGCAGTTTATAATATTTATTTCGTTTTCAGATTTACTTTTATAAAAGTTGTTTTCAAATGGTCGTGAAAAATAATATTAATTCGTTTCATTATGTGCGCTAGTTTTCAATGTGAAAAGAATATTGAAAGATGTAGTTTAATTTTTTTCTGAAGATTTCTGCTGCAGCGTAACGTTTACTGAAAGCCACCTATTGTAAACTCAGTACATCATTAAATTGTTATCTTAAACATGATGCTATAGAATGAAACATAGATGACAGTTTTATTGGATTTAAAAATGAAGCAGCACTCCCTGATATCCAGGATGAGGTGCCGGATCCCATAGATCAATTGTTCAAATATCTTTCAATTGGATTTTAAACAGTTGATTCTTAGCGCAGGAAAAGATCATTATATTTATTAGTTTGTGGTAGATTATACAACAGCAATGAGACAAATTCTTTGTATCCTACAGGTTGGCTTCTTCGGAATATCTCTGGTGCCTGAGAATGAAATGAAATTACAAGTGTTGGTTATCAAGAGCTCAAGGTATCATTCAGTTTTATCCCGTATTTTTTTATTATTCAACCTGTTTTATTCCAAACTGCTTAACTCAAATGTTTTCGTACATGACTGACGCTGAAAAGTTAAAATGTAAACATAAAATGTTGCATTCGTGGTATCCTGCATCTTTAAAACTTCATCCCTTAGTATTCCTTCCTTCCGTCCCTGGCGTTTGTTCACACTATTTGTGACAAGAAAGATTTGAAGCAATAATCCCACAGTCGGGGTGATCTGATTAAAGTATAACCTGGCTTGCTTGTGGTGTGCTGGGTTCTAATTACATCCGGGATATACCCAGTGAATTGATCTATTGTTATCTCCAGTTTTGGAGATGATGTCATATTATGTGGAGGTACGTAAACACAAGCACACTCTGTCTTGGGCACCCTCTTGTCTTAGGTTTAACACCTTCAGGTCACGTGTCACAATGTATTTCGTCTGCCAACTGTCGCCTCCTATTACATGTATTCATGCTAACTTGATTGGATTTACCCCGGCATCCTTCTGTCGTATAGGTTCAGTAGCCTCGATATCATTCCGTCTCATCCTGGATGCCTTTATGCTGAACTAGATCTTCCTCTACACTCTATCCTCTTAAGTTTTGTACCCTCAGATTTCTTTCCACAAAATCTTTCCGTCTCATTCTCTGCCTGACAATCGTCATCCTTGTATCGGATGTCCCCCTTGCTAAGTTGACTAGATCTTTCTATATACTCTACCAGTATATCCTGTTGTCTTAGCTTTAGTATTTTCAATTCTCTTCTCATAACATCTCTTCATCTCATCCTCTCTGCCTCACAAATGTTCGTTGGCCAGCAATGTGTTCATGCCAACTTGACTTGATTTTCTTCTTCTCTTGTCTTACGTCCACTAGCCTCAGATCTTGCTTCACAATAATTTTCCATCTCATATCTTTTCTTAACTGGATCATCTTTTGCACTGTATCCTGGTCAGTTAGTATCTTCAGATTTCTTTTCACAATATATCTTCATCCTATCCTCTGCCTCCCAATACTATCTGTCGTTCTTCTATATCTTTCCATTCGAACCTTGACAGGATATTCTTGCTTTCTTCTGCTAAAGTGTCCCTGTCTAAACACTTGCTAATTCTCTTCTCTCATATCGCAAATGTTATTTTCACTGATTCCCTCAGATTTTTCACTTTGTATTCGATTGTTCATACGGCTACACGAGGTCCTATTTTTAAAAACCATACTTATTTCAAAAAGTGTGGTATATTCTTAAGTCCAAATCTACTTATTATTCATTAAAATTATTTGATCAAGTGGGGTATAATCAAATTGTCAGTCATGTATGTAGAATTAGTGGATTTCTGCAAAGCGTTAGAGTATTACAGCAGACAGTCAAAGTAAGAAATATTGACATTTAGAAGACCTGCATCTTGAACTAAATCTCTCAGTTCTATTCATTTGCCTCCAAATACAACACTACTGCACAAAGTTCGTATTCTTCAATACTCTTAAAAACACGAATGATATTTGATGAGAAAAATAAACTTAAAAGTTTATATAAATGAACCGGATTTTGGATTACATATACAAGCTCCTTCACCGTAATAATTTCCTTTGTGTTTTTTTTTCATGAATTATAAACGAAAAGTACAATTCTTTTTCTTTTTTAAGTGCTTGCATGTAGAAATGTGTGATCTTTGTCACTCAAAACTACCATGAAAGGTCAATGTCATACTTTAAGAACATGAAGAGTTTTATGTTTTCTTGATAGGTATGACTAATCCTCCTTAAGCCACAGTGTGCTTAAATCCACCCATTAGCAGCTTGTTAATGTATTGATGGCATTTTCTGCCAGAGCATTTCACGCAAACATTTTATGACTACCTATATTTGGGAAATTTGGCATTATCATTTGTCATTCAGTCACGGATTCACTGTTTTGAAAATGCTTCCATGCCATTCCGGGTTTTGACTCATATTAGCATTTGCGCAAAGACCAATTGCGTCTATTTCAATTCTATAATATCATACAAAGAAGTTATTGCTGTAAAAAAGGCTTAATACACCTGGAACCTGTGCATTGGTACTGAGCTCTGACTTCATGTAAGAAACTGGAGCGTTGCATTACTTCGGGTTAAAAATAGCAGCACACAAAACGTCAGTTTTTAATCCATTGGGTGTTAAATCCTTTGGATTAAATAAAATGATTTAGGGATTAACTAAGGAATTGCGTGATAAGGTCATTCTCAAGGGTTCATACGGTCATATAGGTATCAGACTTGTTTTGCCACTCAAATTGCTTCTGAAAGGCTGAGTATTTAATATTTAATCTAATAAAAACGGGGGTTATCCAGGAGCACAGTAAATGAATGCAATCCTCGAACAAACTACATTTAAGGATTCAACACTCCAGTGTAGTGTCTTGAGATCAGGGCTGATCTAAAGTCGTATACGCGAAGAGTGACGTCATTTACAATGCGGGAAAACGCGGTTGGTGTTAAAAGTTAATAAATACGTCGAAAGAATAACTTGTGGCCATTAAAAAAAAGTTTCCAAAAGCATTAAAGCCAACATACGTAAATAATTCTACTTAACAGCTTTGAAATTAGTTCTAAGCTGTAGCAATTTGTTGCTCGTTATGACAACGTGTTTAATCTGCAGGACCATTCACAATGTCAATAAGACTGCTAATTAGATAATTATCAAATATGTTACCAATTAACAAATACCAAATTATCAAACTTTAACTCAACCCATGTACTTGTTTATTCTAAATAACTATACTTAGTACTATTGAACTGAATAACTACACTCATAACTAACAACTAATTAATAACTAATTAATGTCTTATTAATTAACTTTCTTTCATTAACTAATTCAGTATTGTGCATAGGGTAGTACTTGTTAAACTTTATTTCACAGTAACATCTCGCTATATAAAGTCTTTCCCAAGTCCTGAATCGCTGTCCCACGTGTTCGTGGTCACATGACCATTTTTGTCACATGACACGAATACCACACTGTGCACGAAAAATGAACTGTAAGTAAAATATGAATTAATTTTCTTGCTCCAATAAGAATGAATAGTTTCAAAGTTGCTCACCATCTGCTGTTCTGTGACGCTTGGTAAGATCTACCATGAGTCACCATGACATATCATTGTACCACCGTGAAGCATGGGGACCACATGCTATTATTTATTTTCCAAACTTTTAAATCAAAGAGTTTCTTGAAGTGATTTCATGCTGTTCACGTTGTGAGAATGTCTGTTAAAGAAAGACCTCCCTGCTAAAAACAACATGAAACTTGTAGGACTCCAATAAAACTCTCAATGAGATAGGAAACCATTTCTTATAAACACGTTTGTTTTTCAGCGTGGCAAACTGTTGGTTCTCAGCGTGGGTAGTGGTCTCGAAATACACTTCCTTTCTGGTAGATTCTCACTAGTCTAAACTTCAAAATTTTGTTGGCTTCTTGCTGGTCAGCACTGTTTTGAAACACACGCCCTTTGTGGTAGATTCTCATTCGTCTAAACTTCAAACTTTGGTTCTCAGTGTAGGTAGTGGTCTTGAAATACACTTCCTTTCTGGTAGATTCTTACTAGTCTGAACTTCAAACTTTTGCTCGTCAGCACTGTTCTGAAATACACGCCCTTTGTGGTAGATTCTCACTGGCCTAAGCTTTAAACTGTTCAGTCCCTCATACCCTTTGTGGTAGATTCTCACTACCCTAAGCTTCAAAGAACTGTTGGTTCCCACACATTTTTGGGGGCAGATTCTAAAATTCAAACTAAACCTCAAATTTTTACTGAGTTCTTACTCGAAAGCAATATTTTTGAATACACGTTCTTTGTGATAAAATCGTCCCGACTTTTCTCAAATATCTCATGGACAGGGATTATCAAAAATAGAAATTTTGTTTGTTATCATTTGAAAATTTGCTCCAGGGAGAGCCAGGAAATTCTCTCCAGCCAAGTGCGGTTGGATGTAAAATTATATTGTATTGTTACAAGAGACAGTTAAGATTGCATGAACTACCAGACATAAACAATAAGTCTGGCAGACGATTGAAATAGAAAATAATTTTGGAGAAAGTTTTGAAGAAAACTGAGAGTGATCAATGAATGATATCATACGAAATTACGAGAATGACGTCACCAGGATTAGGCCTTATTTAGGGTTAAGATTTAAGATTAGGATTAAGATTGTTCTTCACGTTGTCAATATGGATCAGCCTTATTGGACAAAAAAACTTATAGATTATATACAAGGTGGGGTTAGTGCAAACGGGAAAACGATACCCATGCAAGGCACAACCCCTAAATAAAAGTATGACTAGATTCCAAGGAAAAAGAATAAGAAGAAAATCTATTTACAGTAAATATATACATAATGCAGTTATGTTCGCAAGCGATCTTACCTTCAAATTTCACAATTTAGAAACCTTATCCTAGGTATCAGAGCTCAGATAATCATAAGATCATGTGCTTGAAAATCCAATTAAAAATGAACTCCAAAGGTTATCCCAATAGATACAATTTCACACAAATATACACCATAAGTAAACCCAGATATAGCCCACCAGTTTATACCTTGTTAAAATCCATTCATCCTTTGAATAAATGTTCTGCAACTACATAAAAGATATAGCGGCTGTATTCTGCCCAAACTGCAAGCATCATGCAGCGACTGTATTAGCAATGAATTGAATTGTACAACACACATGACATCATTGCAAAACAAAGACGAGGAATCGTCCACTTTATAAAGGTTTGGAACCGACTGTACAAATTATCTGTGCATAAGGTATGACATGGCGTTTTTCTTGCCTTTTAAATGTGAAAATATTACTAATATTCCACGCCTTTTGTACATTAATTAGCCCAATAACTATCGTAGAACAATAGTATAATAACCATGAATGCATTTGTGTCAATCACTTCACAGATGACCAATAAACCATACGATTTCGAGCAAAAAATAAAGATCAAAGGCTGCAGATCTTGGCCAGTATACTGTATGACTGCCTAGCACAACTGGTCCAAATCTTGTTTCGGCTAAACCATTTATCTTACTGATAATATTGTATCATAACACGTTACGTAAACGAAGTTTTGTTGAGTTAAATGTGGAGCAAGCGTTCTTGTCAATAAACTTCGTTTATATATGTGAATAAAATAACATGGAAAGAAAATTGAACTAAAAGGCTTTGCTTCATTACAGCGTCCCGGCGTATTTTCTCAATAAACTAAGTCGGGAACTTGTTTGTTGTTTGTGTATACTAATTAGAATAACTCATAACTCCGTTTATTTTTACCGTAAGGGTTGAACCGGTACAGTATTCTCATTAATAATTGATGATGAAAAAACGAGAGAAATTTTGACCGTCAGGGAGTTTGGGTATCTGATACGAAATCCTGCTGTGTTTAGAATTAACTTTAAGTTCATTTTCTCACAAAATATCACTATTGATATTTTTAAGATTATTGTAAGAATATGAACGTTTTCATCCAGCCAAATCATGTACAGGCTATATATACAGTATGTTGTATAAGAGATACGACACGTCGTGTTTGTCTATATACCAAGCCCTCATGACCGCTTATAACAACAAAATGTGGAAAAACTCTCTTGGAAAACACCAATTTTTTTTTGTAAAACATTTGATCCCTGAGCCCAGATCTTAGTAATTTATACGAGCAGACTACGAAAACAAATCCTGTATCAGTTAGGAACTATACGTGTTCACATGGAGAATGTTTTCTTATTGTTTCACTTAAATTTAAAACTTATGTCAATGTGGGGTGGCATTTCGCCATTTCTCACGCTGATATATAGCCAAGTAGATAGAAAAAGAATTTCGTACTAAAATAACACACGGAAATCTTGCCTACTGTTCACGAATTTTAACATAATGCGCGCGCATCTCGACAATTCACTAAATTGTTCAAGCTGCAGTTACCAGAGCGGGAAAATAATTATTTTCTTTATGTTGGAGGCAAATCAATATAATTGAGAGATTTAGTTTAATTTAACTGCTTGTGTATGAAGTGTGAACATTTTTGACCACCATGGGTATATAACACTCAGAATGAAGCAAAATACTGTATGTGAGCTTAAGATAGTTCAACCTACCGCATCTCCAGGAAACTGCTAGTTAACAACGTTTAGTATAAGCCACGCTGTAATAGGATTTTACTGTGCTGACCTCTTCCTTTTTAACTGGATTAAGATTTTGTTAAATTTCCGGATCTTTTCGCCGTCTAGGAATCACAGTATTTGAAAAATGACAAGGTGTGATGTACTTGTACTTCATACCTCGGTGGGTCTCAATAAGCGTTGCAGAACATGGCGATCAACTGACTTGATCTCTCGACGTTTTACCACCAAATACAAGTTAGACTATCACAAGCATTAAACGTTACTTTCTCACTCTAATAACTGCTAGTTGACCACCATCTGCGGCGCAATAGTGCTTTGTGATCGCACGAATGAAACAAAGCCGAATGATATAGCTGTTAGGGCTTTTATTGCTGTTGGTCGTAATCCATGGAAGCTAATGTGCTTTTACAACATGTTCCGTCAAGGATTACAACTCAAAATCCACGGAGTCGCCTTCCGGCAACTTCCGAATAGAAAATTTTAGCGAAGTTTATTTTGAAGTTAAGCAAACAAACGTGTAATTGCATGCAAAGGTTTTAAACGATACATAGGCGGATTTCATGAATACAGTATTGATTGCAAGATTCGAGAAATCCTTGTATGATTTCACGTTTAGGAAAATGAGTGCTTTAGTTTATATCAAATATCTATAATCCTTTGTAAAATAAACCCATGTAACTTGTCTGTGTCAATAGAAAACAGTTTATTTAAGAGCAAAATACGTTTAGTCATTATAATCCATCTCTGTGATCATGTAGCGCACGATCCAACACAAACTAATAGCTCCAGTTAAATGAATTCCGTCTTCTAGACCAACTGACTGAATTGTCTCTGCCTGTCTTTGGTCTGTCTCATTTTCGAGCGAAAAGTATGGCAACATTCATTATACGTGCAACTTACATGACCTTCAAAGAAGAAGCGTCTAATTTAAACATAGTCAGACTATACTTGCTTTTGTGATGATTTCTCCAACGTGGTGGTCCAGTGCATGTAGGTAGTATTCTACAATAAGCTGTCGTGGTTTGTGTCTGAACTACCTGAAAAAGATATCTCAAACGTGGTGGTCCAGTGTAGGTAGTATTCTACAATAAGCTGTCGTGGTTTGTGTGTAAACTACCTGAAAAATATATCTCCAACGTAGTGGTCCAGTGTAGGTTGTATTCTACCATAAGCTGCCATGGTTTGTATCTGAACTATCTCATAGATATCTCAAACGTGGTGGTTCATTGTAGGTAGTATTCTATAGTTGGTAGTATTGTACAATAAGCTGTCGTGGTTTGTGTCTGAATTACTTGCACTTTAATTGTAAAAGAAAAAATACTTTGACGTTTCCAGGGAAGGATCTTCAGTAAAAATGTAACATTCTTTCACCAAGTTCAGACACCAACCTCGAGAACTTATTCTTTGCTTCATTAATTAATTGATTGTTCTCTTGTACTACGCAATATTAAATTTATTACTTCAATTTCCCCAAACGTCTTATTTAAATTTACCTTTAGTCTATAATGGAATATCTTTACACTTAGATCTTAGTTAAAGCAAGACTATTTTCCACTTCATCAAATCATCACACGGAAATGTATTTCTTTAATTGTGTCCTGAGCACTGTAGGTTGGAACTAACGACAATTTTTTAAAATGCATTTGAAGTGGAAAAGAGCCCGCCAAGGCCATAAAGCAGCTAGTACATGCCTGAACTGCATACGACATATTTTAAAACTTATTATATCCAACTTATTTATACAATATTACGACCGTACTATGAAGGAAGTTTAATACAATGTCTTCACCTGACATATGAATAGATTAAAGTTCAAGACCATGAACAATTCCCGAATGGTGGACGTGCAGTAAAAATGTTTGTTCCTGTATGTTCTGTTCTTGGTGGAGTGAAACCATTCCACTGGCCTTCATTTGATGAACAAACCTTTGAAACATTCTGTCCTTCTCTTGCCAAACACCTTTGATTTTCTTCAAACGTCGTGTACTCAGAAGGAAATGGCGGTTGAAAGTTGTTTGCGTGATTTCTTACGTATCTTTCTGTGTATTGTTTAGGATGTCTGTTCATGTCTTCTTCGTAATATGGAGCAGTTCTCGCAGGAACATTGCACGGGGCGCTTCTTGCTGGGTTCAGAGGTGAGGAAATTTGTGGATTAGAATACATTTCTTCAGCGACGGCAGGATAACCCGAAAACAACCTTGGCTTATCTTTGCCATGATTGGAATTAAAATTTAATGTTGGATTATGAATTGGGCGGTAGTTGGGATTCTGTTGCGATTGATAGCCGCGCCAGTTTGAATCAGTAAGGTTAGGATTGTTTGGTGAGGTTATATTGTGAGCTGGGATGGTTTGATCCGTCCTGCTACATTGAGGTGGGAAACGACTTTCACAAGGAGAAACATCATTCCTCTGTTCTGTTTGAAATGGAAACTCTTCTTGTCGCCTGAAAGGGTCGTTGACTTGCTCAACTTGATGTTCCAAGTTAAGAGGAAAATATCCTGAAGGAATATTTGTATTAATAACACTAGTTCGTTCATGAGTTGTTGGGGGCCAGCTTGCTATATTATCATGTGTTTGTCCCTGTGGACTTGTGTCTCTCTCTTGAGACGAACTCCTTGAAGTTTCACCAAAACTACTCTCAGAATCTTCCCGACTCTCTTTCTTCTTTTTAAATCGTTTCCGTCTTCGCAAGTAGCTGCCATTTTCAAACATGTTGTAGCTGTCAGGATCTAAGGACCAGTAAGAACCTTTTCCTGCTTTCTTGTCATCCCTGGGGACTTTAACAAAGCAATCATTCAAACTCAGGTTATGTCTGATTGAGTTCTGCCATCCATGACGGTTCTTCCTGTAATAAGGGAACCTTTCAATAATGAATTGGTAGATACCGTTCAAAGTTATCTTTTTATCAGGCTGGTTTTCAACTGCCATCGCTATCAAAGCAATGTAGCTATAGGGTGGCTTCACTTTGTCTTCATTCGCGCCAATACATTTACATGGTGACCAGAAATATTCTTGGGGTTGAGTGGGAACATATGGGAAATAGGAGTAATGTATTGCAGAACAGTTATGGCGACTTGTTCTACAATTGAAGTCAACTTGATTTGCCATGGTTGGGTTTGAAAATGCTCCCGTATCTTGTCCCTGCCCGTGTAGTTGGTAGTTCGCCATTTTTTTGAGATGTGATAATTTTTCTTTCTCGTCAAGTAGTCTTCGCTTTGTGATGTTCTGGAAAACTCAGTTACTGTCGCAGTTTATAACTGTCGCAATTAACAGCTATTTAAGAACACATTCATGAAGGATACCTCGCATTGTTTGAGAGCTGCCCATAAATTCCTGCCTAGTCTGTCTCACGGGCCACCCTGCTGCTCCAAGCGACTTCGTGTGTTGTCTTGACTGGCTGAAGAAAAGGTCAATAGCTCATTGTCAAACCGGACACCATCTCAAGTGATTACTTTGGCCTTTACTATATATTGAACATTTGCCCATATTTTCCACTGGCAACTCACAAAATGTCTTAACTGATATAGCAGACAAATGATAAAACAGTAATTTAGAAATAACTCCAAAAGAATATCTCACTGACAGTTGCCTTGACAACCGACGCCCAAAGATCATTAAGATCCTTGTATATATAATACTTATCTGGTTATGAAGAAAACTTATAAATAGTTTCTGTTAAAAAATTACCTCGAGTATCAGGGTGTATTTAATCCTCGAAATTCCTTCTGAAGGCTCGTTATTTTCAAATTGATATTTCAAGGTTATTTTTATCAAATCTTCAAATAAATATTTTCATATGCCAAAAATTTTTAGTGTGTCTAAGTGGCTTTATTCACTTTTAGAGAATGATTAATCTGTGAAGATGCTTCGGGATATTATAGGTAAGAAAACTTTAAAATTATGCAACTTTTGAAGAAGTGTCGTTTTTCTCAAAATACAAAACTCGTATGTACCATGAAACGAATTTACATTATTTCCGTACTCTCATAACTACAGGTTGATCAATATTTGCTGGATAATAGAGCTATAGTAAATTCACCACGAGAAAATAATAGTACGACGGCACTTACATCTGATCTAGTTGTACAAAATTCTCTTCACGCCTTTTCTTGAAGTAATCAATATTTTCAAAGAAACAGAGGAATCTCTTGTAGTTCAAAGATCAATAAGAGTATTTTAATCAAACAATTTTTCTTTTCTTCAGTTATTCACAACTAGGAGTAACTTGTTTTCTGCAATTTTTTACATGGTAAAAATTTCCCCTCACGACACCCTGCAATTTCATAACCTGTTGTGATGAACCGTCTCCCAGATTGTTTTTTTCTCGAAGAAATTCGTACGGAGTTCCATCGTGGGTGCTGCAACACATGAGCTTCTCTAAACTTGTCTTGCTGTTCACCCTGCTAGCTGGCTTTCTGCGACTTGCTGTTTCGCTTGCTTAAAAAACAAACACGAACCCCTAGAAGACAGAACACCAGCAAGAACACTTTGCTCCCTAACTCGCTGTTTATATAATGAAAAAATAAACATGGTTAACTATGGGTCACCAAAAAAAGGGCATGCAAGTTTCCATTTTAGCTGTTGTGACCATGCTCCCTCATATGTTCCAAAATCATACAACATCAATAATACTTAGTGAGAAAAATGAATGAGCAGGATTTTGGATCCGATATACATCTTTAATTTAATTGCGTTTTCGCCAATACTGTATGAAAGTTTATATGTCAAAATGTGCTTTAAAATTCTCCCGAGCCAAAACTTTCTGCATCATTATGCGTTTTGGACATTTCTAAGTCGGTCTATGACAAAAAAAATTTTTCCATCAGTCCAATATTTCCACTGCTTTACTTGACTCCGAAATCCGGGCAACAGGCAACCGTAGTCCAATTTATCAAGGGTGGGTTGTAGCGAAGTAGTTGTAGTTCGCTACTGTAGCGAACTACAATTTTCAAGTAGCCAGTAGTTTTTGACTACTTTTTTGAAACAGTAGTCGTAGCTATAGCGAACTACATTTTGCCTAAAAGTAGCCAACTAGTTGACTACTTTTCAAACAGCAAATTGCTATTCGCTACTTTTTAAAATTGTTAGCAACTTGATAGAATAGCATGATATTGAGACACGGTTTGCTTAAAATCAATACTCAATAGTCAATTTCCACTCCTGAACAATGTAGTGCTTACAAAAATGTTGCTTTGTGTTTACTGTTGCTACTGGTAAGTCGATTTGTTATAGATGGCCATAGAATACATTCCTGAGTTAGTAGATGCTCGGCCAAATATAGTAAAACTAAAAAATATAGCGTAGCGAAATAGCGAAATAGTTCACTACATTTTTTAAGCAGTAGCTGTACTCAGTAGCGAACTACTTTCGTTCAAAAGTAGCAGTAGTTGTAGCTGACTACATATTTTTGAAGTAGCTGTAGTTATAGCGAACCACAAAAATTTTGTAGTCAACCCACCCTTGCAATTTATATTGACTAGGGCGGGCAAGCATTCATTTGCATACGACTTCAGTGCTGTGAAAGCTATGTGAAAATGTGCTTTAAAATTCCCCTGAGCCAAACCTATCTCCGTTAATATGCGTTTTGAACTTTTCTAAGTCGATCTATGACGAAAAAATTTTTTCGATGCGCCAAAAATTTATTTGACTCAGAAATCCGGGCAACGGGCAAGCGTAGTGTAATTTATATTAATGGACGGGCAAGGAATCATTTGCATACAGCTCAGTGCTATGATAGCCATGTGAAAATGTGCTTTAAAATTTCCCTGAGCCAAACCTATCTCCGTTAATATGCGTTTTGAACCTTTCTAAGTCGATCTATGACGAAAAATTTTTTTCGATCTGCCAAAAATTTTCTAAGTGTCAAGCCTAGCTTTACTTGACTCCGAAATCCCGCGGGCAAGCGTAGTACAATTTATATTGACTAGGACGGGCAAGGAATCATTTGCATACAGCTCAGTGCTATGAAAGCCATGTGAAAATGTGCTTTAAAATTCCCATGAGCCAAACCTATCTCCGTTAATATGCGTTTTGAACCTTTCTAAGTCGATGATGACGAAAAAATTTTTTCGATGCGCCAAAAATTTATTTGACTCAGAAATCCGGCCAACGGGCAAGCGTAGTGTAATTTATATTAATGGACGGGCAAGCGTAGTGTAATTAGAGAGGTTAAGATACCCCGATTCCGGTTTACGGGTACGGGTGATATACACGTACCCGTACCCGTAAATCGGGGAATAACTTGTAACTTAAGAAATCCAAGATACTCCGGCGTGAGAAAACCGATCAAAGAATGGCAACTTTCGCTGTTGAGGTTCGCCATAAATTGTTGAAAACTTTGACCAGCATATGTGCATTATTTATTTGGGTAAGATGTTGAAAATTTGTACTATTCAAACGGCCCAAAAATAGTAAACAGAAAACACCCGTACCCGTTTGTCGTTTACGTGTAGACCCCGGTTTACCGCGGGGAAACGGGTAGAAATTACGGGTAAAATTGCTGACATCAGCAAAAATTGGTAAACAAAATGGCGATACTCGTACCCGTAAACCGGAACCGGGGTATCTTAACCTCTCTATTTATAGTAATCGGGACGGGCAAGGAATCATTTGCATACAGCTCAGTGCTATGATAGCCATGTGAAAATGGGCTTTAAAATTCTCATGAGCCAAACCTATCTCCGTTAATATGCGTTTTGAACCTTTCTAAGTCGATCTATGACGAAAAATTTTTTTCGATCAGCCAAAAATTTTCTAAGTGTCAAGCTTAGCTTTACTTGACTCCGAAATCCCGCGGGCGAGCGTAGTACAATTTATATTGACTAGGACGGGCAAGGAATCATTTGCATACAGCTCAGTGCTATGATAGCCATGTGAAAATGGGCTTTATAATTCCCATGAGCCAAACCTATCTCCGTTAATATGCGTTTTGAACCTTTCTAAGTCGATCTATGACGAAAAATTTTTTTCGATGCGCCAAAAATTTATTTGACTCAGAAATCCGGGCAACGGGCAAGCGTAGTGTAATTTATATTAATGGACGGGCAAGCGTAGTGTAATTTATAGTAATCGGGACGGGCAAGGAATCATTTGCATACAGCTCAGTGCTATGATAGCCATGTGAAAATGGGCTTT
>CACRXK020005149.1:0-29069 GCA_902702795.2 Paramuricea clavata
AGTGAATTTTCAGTTTTAAAATATGTATTAATACAGTATTAATCAGTATGCCCAGATAGTCCAGTCCATGCAATTTTTCTAAAGTCATTTTGCAAGCTTCAACTTTATGTTTTATCAAATATTACAGGAAGGCCACACAGACAAATGTTTGCTTGAGCCATTGAACATTGATAAGAGTATTGCCATTGATCTCTTTATTTTTAATTGGACCCTTGGTGAAAACATGCTGGGCAGTATCGAGGTTGTAAAATGTGGTAAAATATTGCCGATTATTGAAGCTCCTTTGGCAAAACAAGTCAAGATTTCAACGCAAAAGGAAGATTGCATCAAAATTGAGACTTTGCCGTTGTCTGTGTATTATAAATCTAACAATATTGTCAGTTTGAATGGCACGGTAAGTTGGATATCCTGAAATTATATCCTAAGGATTAGGGTTGGAATTAGGATTAAGAGTTGGGATTATGGTTGGGATTAAATTAGGGCAAGGCTTAAGGGTTAAGCTAATATTAGATTAGGCTTACAATGCATTAACTTGCCTTTTGACCTATTGTGCCTTACTTTATTCTTTTACTTTGTTTAATCCCTGGGTAATGCTCAATGGGCTAATCTGCCAATATGTCTAGTTAACCCACTACTGTAAGCTAATCTGCCAATGTGTCTGGTTAACCCACTACTGTAAGTTCCATCCTGCTCTAATGTGCCCTTCCATATTCTTTTACTCTGTCTGACAGCAGATGATTTTACTTATCATTAGGAGAGCACTACCTGCCTGGTGCATGATGGGTTAAGCTTTGAATTAGGAGAATCAGGATTAAATTTGGGATGAAAGTTATGTTCAGGTTATGGTTCAAGTTATGGTGGGACTAAAAGCTACATAATTACAATCAGACAATTACATAGTAGTACAGGATTCAGACCTGACTGCCGGGGTGAAAAAGGCACATCAACTGACCACTCTGTCAGTTATGTTCACATGAAAGATTATGGTGCTTCATAATGATTATTTGAACATTTTCTAATTCACAGTTCACCCTGCACGTACGAAACAACACAGAACAAGGTTTATACAACACATTTTTTCACAACTGTCATCTTGGCGAGAATGATAACCCTATTGATATGACGGTATGTGAAATATCTTGCACAACATTAATGTGTAAAATATAGCTTGTTATGTTGAATGGTTAACAACTATTTTCTTCATATTTTGTGCTCTAGTTGACAGTGGTAGAGAAGAATGATGGTAGTTATTTGTCCGCTGGGGAAGTAAGCTTCTTGCCTAACAGTTTCACTGCTTTTATTTTGTTTTGTATTTTATTTTTCATTATTTTTTTTTGTTTAAAGGCCCCACTACCAATGGTTTTTGGATTCTTTGCTGTGGTGTTTTGTATTTTATCATGTATTTGGTTTTATGTTCTTCGACAATACTGGTAAGACGCTGTGTTTCCCAAAAAGTATGCTTATATACAGCTTGTCAAACATTTTTCATGGTAGTACAATTTATTTTCATATTTGTATATAGGTCTGAAACATTCAAAGTTCATTACTTAATGTTTCTTTTGGTATCGTTGAAAGCCTTGGATGTCCTCTTGAACGCTGTAAGCCATGACAGATTTATATTATTTTGAGTATTATATTTATTTATCATGTAAGTTTGAGTATGGTTTTGAACTTGTCCAGTTTGTTTTGAATTGAGTCCGTTTATTGTTGTTCTAAAGGTTAATTATTACTACATTGGTCGAGATGGAACGAAGGCAGAATCCTGGGCAGTCCTACATTATATTGCTCATTTGTAAGTGAACTACTGGTTTTAACAACTTTGGTGAACAATGTTCAAGCGGAAAAAGATTGCGAACAGGACTCTAAGACCCATGCGAGGCACTCTCTTGTTTCAATTATTAGGTGTAAAAAGATAATAACTGGTAATCCTTATTCAAAAATTGATATCTTCTCCATGTTTTAGGTTTAAAGGTGGTCTTCTCTTTACAACAATAATTCTTCTTGGAACTGGCTACTTCTTTATTAAACATGTTCTGTCTGGACGAGATAAAAAGATATTTCTTATTGTCATTCCATTACAGGTAACATTTTTTCCAAGTTTGAAAAAGCTTAGTAAAATTTTCGAAATAATTTTTCAGGTATATGACTACAACAAGGCACTATAGTCATTTGCAATCTCAATTTGTTAAGAAGGAATTTTTTTTTGTTCTGTAGATATTTGACAACATTGCTTTGATTATAATGGAGTCAACAGAAGAAGCCCAGGCTGATTATATTACTTGGATATCCTTTTCATGATGCTGATTATGATGGTGGGAGTGATGGTGATTATGATGATGGTAGGAGTGATGGTGATTATGATGATGGTGGGAGTGATGGTGATTATGATGATGGTGGGAGTGATGGTGATTATGATGATGGTGGGAGTGATGGTGATTATGATGATGATGGGAGTGATGGTGATTATGATGATGATGGGAGTGATGGTGATCATGATGATGGTGGGAGTGATGGTGATTATGATGATGGTGGGAGTGATGGTGATCATGATGATGATGATGATTGTGGTGATGATGATGATGGTGGTGGTGATTGAAGATAGTGGTGATGATGGTGGTTATGATGATAATGATGATGATGATGGTGGGAGTGATGGTGATTATGATGATGGTGGGAGTGATGGTGATGATGATGATGATGACGATTGTGGTGATGATGATGGTGGTGGTGATTGAAGATAGTGGTGATGATGGTGGTTATGATGATAATGATGGTGATGCATGGTTAAAGTGACAGTGGTTGTAGTGGTAGTAGTGATGGTATTGTGGTGATAATATTTTCGTTTATGATTTATTATATTTTTACCTTAATTTTGTTTACAAACAAATATTCCTTCTGGTAGATCTCCTATGTTGTGGTGCAGTGCTATTCCCAGTAATATGGTAAAGTTACAAATAACTCGTACAGTACACGTCTGATTAATGTAAATTAGTGCACTGCCAATGACTTAGTACGTTGTTCTGTTTTGTCAGGGCTATCAGACATCTCAAGGAAGCCTCGCAGACTGATGGAAAAGGTTGGAAAAACTTTTTATGCGAAACGTTTGTTGTTAAACGTAACGTTTGATGTTAAAACGACTGCGTATTTTCTAAGGAATGAATCTTGAATCTTTTTCATTTTGTGTTTCTACAGCGGCTGTGAATCTTGCTAAACTCAAATTATTCCGACAGTTTTACATCATGGTAAGACAATTTTATTAAGCAAAAACGACTTGTCCATTTTATGAAGCCAAAACTGAAACACTGGGATTATATACCATACATATTTATCTTTTTCTTTAGATTGTCTGTTACATCTACTTTACAAGAATAATTGTTCAAATAGTGAAGGTACTTACCGTATACCTGTGAGATTTCTACAATGTGCTTTCTGAAATGTTCTCCTAAGTAATATAGGCTTTCTATTAAATTATACAGAGCTGCAGTTCGAGAAAGATACAACTATCAGCTTATGTTTTTCTGTATTGTATCTCCTTAGGCTGCGTTAATTCAAGACTTTTAATTGTACCTGACTGATACGCCAATGGTTGTTGCCGCATATTTGCGCTAATACAAACTCAGTACTCAACGTGTATTTAGTCATTAAAATAGGGTTCATAAAGTACAGGTTTCTGAAAAGTATGTTCAAACTACGAGGTAGAATAGAAGCACAATTGCAATATACAAGCAATCGACTCCAACGTTTCTGAGTGCCATCAGTCCAATCATGTTTCATGCCAAGATATATGTCAGACACATGATATACCAACTAAATTACGGTAATCGAACACATTGGGCTTGGAAAGGTCAAACTGCGTACAGGTTACACTGGCCGTTTTCACTAAGTTAGTATTTTAAATATTTTTAGATAACAGTTCCATTTCAATATTTGTGGTTGGACGAGGTAAATTGTTAATAGTTGATATTCATTGGTTAGAGTCAATTCATTTGAATAATTATGGATAAAACAATAAAAAATAAAGAATTTATAGGATAAAGAATAATTATAGATAGGAAGATAAAGGAATTATATTCATCATATAATTGGTTAGAGTTGATTCATTTGTAAATTCAATTATTTGTCCATTGTGTTTCAGTTTTTCATGAATCTGTCAATGATGGCCTTGTTTATCATGACTGGGTAAGTTCAGCCATTAAACGGTCACACTCAGCATTCACTGCAGCCGAAAGTTCTTATCTTTCTTCAAATACACTATTCCTGTTGATAAGACTGACAACCCCCATCAGCATAGCTGTAACCTGCGACTCCAAGAACGCCTGATCGCAGGTTAGCAGCCATAGCTGTGGTTAAATACATATGGTGATTAAATACAGTAAATGCCATTGATTTAGATATAAATTCCGTCCCGGATCAGACAATCCGTATCTTCATGTTTCCCAGGACTCTGACGGGGAGGAGATGGACGAAGTGTAAGTACTGAGAGAAAATATCTTCAAACCTTGTAATACACCCTACCTTTCATCCTACCAGAAAGTATGTCACTTTGGGTATAGAGCCTCGTTTTGACGTTTTCGTGTATGTGACATCAGCAAAAGCTAAACATCTCAATCACAGAAACGAGGCTTTATAGCCAATGTGATGTACTTTCCGGATTGTATTCACTATTCTTGACTTGCAATCAATCCCTTGAGAATTAGAAGACAATGGCATATGGCGGCCATGTTGGTGCCAAATTCAAAAGAAGTTAATGAGATTCTTTTGTTGAAAGGGGACCATCATTGCAATTCAAGAATTGATGATCTTGATTGTTTTCAGTAAAAGAGATGTTGACATTTAACTACACTTGTAGGAGCAAGGAAATTAAACTACATCACTTCATTCTATTTATTTGCCACCAAACACAAGACTACACAATGATGATGAAAAGAATAGACCCTTTCAAGGTTAACGACGCCATAATGAAACACAATAGTGCAAGGGGTGCAAACACAATGGTGAAAACAATGGATTCAGGATGGCGTCCTTAAACTTGGAAGGACATATTAACATTATTTTCTCACTCTGATAACTGCAGGTTGACCACCATCTGCTGTACGATAGTGCTTAGGGAAACGTGCCTCTATATATCTTGTCTTATTTTTGTAGGGTGACACAGACTGGACTGACAGAGAACGTGACGCGAGTTCAAAGTAGCAGTGACACCAACGCCGTTTCAAGAGTCAAACTATCCGCTGCTTAACACATTTAAACAGTGACTGATGCAATAATCGCACGATCAACATTTAAAGTTTTTACTGAATAAATAAGATCTGTAATCAGTAAATTGGAACTGATTAATACTGTTCAAAATAACACCAAAACACAATATCTACACTCCCAATTAAAGTGACGCTTAACATTTCACCGTTGAACATTTCACATGATTATATTTATATTGCGCATGTTAACATAGAGATATGTTCACATGCGCATTATATTATGAGACCAATTGTCGACTTAGAAAAAATACTCGCCTTATATTTAGCATCATAGAACCATGCGTAAGTTGCTTGGCAATCAACTATAAAGTTTGGTTTAGTTTGTTTTAAGTCGAAGAATATTGAATCAGTCACTGTTAAAAATGGTTAAAATTGCACCTGGTCAGGAACTAACAATATACTGTCCACTAATGCACCGCATCGAATGAACAATGAAATTACTGCTGGCGTTCTTGAGAACGATGCTTGTGCTGCTGCGGAAACAAGTGGGAAGGCGTCTTCTAGTGGCAAGACATTCTTTCAAAAGATTTAACATTGAACTATTTTATTACAATGTAAAGTTTAGCTTGGGAAAATAGAGGGCTTATATATAGCTTTGCGTTATACGGCAAACGCCATGCAGGCAAATAACGGCAAACGTATCAGGCAATAAAGAGTAAATGAACTTGCTGTTTTAAAACTGCAATGCATGATTGTTTCGACACAAGAAAGAAAATGTGAAATGAAAAGGTCAACGAAAATTTTGCCAAGAATGTTCGAGCCTGTTGTTTGACGTTCCCGGAAACGTGATGCTTAATAAACTTTCTAATATAAATATGGATAAAATATAGTTCACAATGAATAAGCATGGTTAGATCGTACAAAGGTATTACATGTTCTTGAATGAAGGCTATCCTGTGATCTGATGTTGAGTTTGGGATGTCCTATATGTCCTATGTCCAAAATCCTGCCCGCTGCAAATCAGGCCCCCTATAAAATTGGGGGCCTGCCACGCAGGCTAGTCACGCACTCGTGCCTAATCCCCTGCTCTTTTCGCCACTTCTTCCAACATGGCGGAATGTGGGAATATTTTTATGGAAATTGGCTAAATTATATTGGCAATATTAAATAAAGTGGATAATTTTATGATAAAGAAACAACATATATATGTTGTATAACTATTGTTTTAACAAGATAAAATGTTCATGTGACAAAAAGTGTGGATTTCGGTGGTAGAAAATCGAAATTAAAATGGGTGCCCAATGGAGTGTCTATTACTCCTACACCTTGGGCGAACCTTTCGAAGTTGCCTCCGATATTTGGGAAATTTGCCCGGCAGCAAGAAAAGACGATGATGAGGAATTTACAGTGTTTATACATGATAAAGAAGAGCATCAGAATAGCGGAGTTGACTTAGCAATTAAAGTGAGAACTTTAATATGTTTTATGCGTATGTTTATATAAAAATGACAAATAAGTGAATATTGAGATGTAATGATTCTCATCGATTAACCAAATAGTATTTATAATTTATTAATGTAGCAGTAAAATCATTTTGAATTTGGAAGTTATTTACATCGAAGATCAATATATTAACTTATACAATGTGTCACTTTGTTACTTTCTGTCTAATGCCAGACAATTTTACTTGTTAAGGGGGGACATGCCTGGGGTTAATACTTGAACCTTTAAGGCCAATTAAAAATAATTTTGGTCTTTTGTAGTATTTGCGAACATTGCGTCATCCGGGTTTACTAAAATGTCATGAGCTGTTTGATGAGCCGACAGAGGTGGCTGTTGTTACCGAGGCTGTCCTACCATTGGCTGATGTGATTGCTGACCTTCATATATTTGAAGTGATTGCTGGAATACATGATATCATTGTCACACTCACTTTCCTACATGACAAGGTAGTCCATGGTGGTCCAGTGTAGGTAGTATTCTACAATAAGTTGTTGTGGTTTGTGCTTGAACTACCTGAAAAAGATATCTCAAACATGGTTGTTGGTAGTTTTCTACAATAAGCTGCCGTGGTTTGTGTCTGAACTGCCTGAAAAAGATATCTCAAACATGCTGGTCCAGTGTAGATAGTATTCTACAATAAACTGTCGTGGTTTGTGTCTGAACTACCTGAAAAAGATATGATAATCTCAAACATGGTGGTCCAGTATAGGTAGTATTTTACAATAAGCTGTTGTGGTTTATTGTGTCTGAACTACCGGAAAAAGATATCTCAAATGTGGTGGTCCAGTGTAGGTAGTATTCTACAATAAAATGTTGTGGTTTGTGTCTGAACTACCTGAAAAAGATATCTCAAATGTAGTAGTCCAGTGTAGGTATAGTATTCTGCAATAAGTTGTTGTGGTTTGTGTCTGAACTACCAAAAACATGATACCGTACCTCAAATGTGGAGATCCATTGTAGGTACCGTACTGTAGTATACTAAGATAGGCTGACAGGAGCTTGATTTCTGTAAATAATATAGTTTGCCTTGATCACATCCAAGAAACCTGTTAATTGTTTGACATTCCCAACATTCATGCTTTGTGCCAGCGTAGGGTCTAAAAAAAAATACCTGTGGTTCCAGTTTCCAAACAGACCCTATTTTTTTCTGCCGACCCTATTATTTTTTCAACATGATTGACCGTGTGACCCTATTTTCTCTGAGTGGTTGCGGGCTGCTCATACAGCGTGCCAAAATGATGTCTGTTGTCACAATAATTATTGAACCAAATTGCCTAAATTTGTCCATAGGAACTACGCATCTCTAGTTAAATTAATATTGATGTCTGGACACTACTGAAAATTGCCCAGCAAAAAAAACACCAAAACCATGAAAAAATTATTCAAAAAAAATTTTATTTCTGACCTACCTACCCTAATTTTTTCGTGATATGAAATCTGAACCACAGGTATTTTTTAGGCATAGGCAATGGCAATAACACCAGAAAGCTTAGGATTGAAAGAGATTTATCTAGCTGAAAAATACAAGCAAAACTTTGATGTTTCAAGCAAAGGCTGTTTATCAGGAAATTACTATCCTTTCAAATGAACCCTAATCATGTTTTCTCCAGGTACTCATGATGCAATCGATTTCCTTTGTTGTAGTGCAAGCTCTCTCATAACAACTTATCGCTGGACTCTGTATTTGTTGGTCAAAATGATGCTTGCTGGAAGATTGCTGGATTTGAAAACATGTGTTCATTTAGTGAGATTGCCAAGGAGGTGAATATCTTATTATCTTAGCTTCATTTTTACACTCAGGCTTGTTGTTATTGAGATTATGACAAATAAACACTGTCAAATTGCATTTTGGTGTATATTTGCAGAAGTTAATGAACGACAGTCTTGCTCATGCGAAAGATGCATTGGGTTTGGGGAAACTTATCTGTGACATTTTAGAGCAGGTGGATTTATCAGGTACAGTACTGAGTAGAGGAAAACACTACTCATACAGTTCAGTCTTTATTTAAGCTTGGTCTCCATATGACCGTATGGTCTCCATAAACTTATGTCTTATGGTCTCCGTAAAGACTGAGTCACATTGTTCTCAACAGGTGAAAATACAACAGTTTAGAACTGAAAATACAGTAGGCAGAGTGGTTATACCTAGAGAATAGTGCCTGCCTGTGATGATTTACTCACATGTATGTGGTTTATAGGTAAAAAAAAAAACTATAATTATAATCTGGCTGTTGGGAAAGACTGACTCTATCTTTATGACTGTTACCACTATATGGGAACTTGTTTCTAATAGTACCTTGACAATTAAGCCAGCACTGACTCTATTTCATGTGTTGGTTGTTGTTCAATCATGAATGATGTATTTCATATTCTGTCTATATTGTAGATGAGTTGTCTATCACTAATTTCCAACAAAGAATACAACAGGACATTGTGGAGGCAAGCTTAGAGGTATGGGAAACAGGTCTAACCAGGGGGGTACCAGAATACAAATATGCTCCATAATCCTGGTTCAATATACAAGTAGACCTATTAGAATCCAGGCCACGTCTGTCTGCCTGAGTACATAATATTGGGAAAATTTGTGATACTTTATACCCATATTTCAACCAATTTTAACAATAATCAAAAGTATATCAAAAGTAAAATGGTCTAATATCAAAAGTATATCAAAAGTAAAATGGTCTAAATTCCAATATATACCTGAAACCCTTGACTGGGGGCCCTAGTCTTTTCCTAACAAGCATTTGTCCAATAATGCATGGGTAGGAATCTTCCATATCAATTAAAATATTTTCGTGCTAAGAGAGAGAAAAATATAAGAACCCATAAAGGAATGGTGCATTGCAGCTTATTGGGCAAATTTTGTTATTTTTCATTTCAGAAAAGACCTGAAGTTAGAAGCCTTTTAGATGATGAAATTTTTCAGTGAGTTCAATTTTGGATATATACTTTAGTTATACATGAATGAAAATGTCAGTATATTGAAATATTGTCTAACTCTAATCATGTTAATCTGTTGTTCTTTATAGGAACGAATATTGTGAAATTTTAGACTTTCTGAGAAATATAACAGTTAAAACCAGCGCAGCAAAAGCCACCTTCTTCAAGACGCTTCATGAGAGATTACATGAAGTACCTCCACATGTGATAGCCAACCGACTGCTCCATCTCTTATTGTCCCGTTTTGTCCTCATTGATCCCATTGCGGTCAACGTATTCCTCCCTCACCTTCTAACACCCCACTCAGGTAAGAACTTCAATTCACAACTTTGGCACACCCAGTGACCTCTATGTATATCTAACAATAATTGCACCCTGGCCACCACGACTTTAATTAAAATCCCCTGAACCAAGACTTTCTGCATTTGGTCAAAATTCTCTAAGTCAGCCTTAGCATAGTAGAATCTATAGTAAAATCCGGGTAAGCCTAAATGTCAATAAGGATTCATTTGCATATGGCTTGCTATGAAAGTTTACATGTCAAAATGTGCTTTAAAATTCCCTGAGACAAATTAAGTGTTTCTGTCACTATGCGTTTTGAACCTGCCTGAGTCGGTCTAGGATGAAAAAAGTTTTTTGAAAAGTCAAAATTTGTTTGAAATTTTCTAAGTCAGCATCTGTGGCCCTTTTATGTTGTAGATGATGATTGCAGCGAATCCACAGATATCCAATCACTTTTACCCGAGGACTTATACAGGTAACCATTTATCAGATATAAAGATACGAGGCGAAGCCAAGTATCTTTAGGTCTGATAAAACACGCACTGCGAATGTTTTAAATTGCTTCAAAAACGATCGATCTAGTAAGTTCATTGGCGAAGTAATTTTCAAAAAATACGTTGTGTAAGTCGAAAATATCAAAGTTAAAGTTTATGTAAATCAAGGGAAATCTCTATTGCATATAAAGATACAACACGCTCATGATTTTTCTTTGTGTTTTCCTCATAAATTATTAATGAGTTTTTGAAAGTTACTGTTAAATCTACTGTATATATAACAGTTTGCCACTATTGCCAGTAGAATTATGGTATTTTTATTGTGTTTTACAGAGAATGCTGTATTCCCATCTTGGGAAAATTATTCGAAGTCAATGATCGTCATGTTCGGCTGATTTTACTCCAGTATTTTCATCTTTACGTTGGAATGTTTGATAAAAATGTTCTCCAGTCTGTCATTTTACCTGAGGTAAGAAAATTAAACACTTTAAGGGCAAGAGAATTAAACAATATAGATGTCTCCGGCAAGTTAGTTACAGAATAGAAGAAGAAGATTTATTACCAATGACAAAAATAATAAGAAAAGATAAATATAACAAGATAAATAGAACAAATTAGGTAAACAGCCAACTAAAGCCCCGTTTACACTACGCTGAATTTTTGGTACGGCACGGATAAATTTGGTACACGTACCACTTTTTTGGTTCTACCTATTTAGGTAGTCCAAGAACCAGAAAAGTGGTACGTGTACCAATTTTATCCGTGCTGTACCAAAAATTCAGCGTAGTGTAAACGGGGCTTAAGAGACCTTAAGGAAAGCTGCCACGCCATGATTTGTCATCAATATATTTTCCCAGCCAGTGCACTTATATGAGAGGCATTCATCCACTATTTTTTTCTCAATATTTTGATGGGGGTGAATATCTCTCATAAGGGCACTGGCTAGCAACATGGCGACATCGTTGCAACGGTTACTCCAAACCAAGAAGTCCGCTTTCTCCATGGCCTGGATGCCGGAGTATTATACACGCTCGCAAAAAAAACCTCACGTCAAATATTTCTGCGGAAGCGTGAAACAACCTCCAACATCTAGGGTACCACCAAAAACATGGCTACTACATCTAATGAAAAAAATCGACATTATTTTCTCACTGTGATAACTGCAGGTTGATCACCATCTGTTGAACAAATAGTGTTGAAACGCAGGTATAATGTTATTTTCAGCTAAGACTGGGTTTGCAGGACAGTGATGACGAACTGGTGTCTGCAACGTTTAGTGCTTTACAATATTTGGTTCCGTTACTGGGTGCTCACGTTATTATTGGAGGGGAGAGACTACGACAATTCACCGAGCGAAGACCCAAGGTAACTGTAAACTTGGTAAAAAAAAACATGGTAAACTTTTTTAACAAGACTTAGGCGAGTATTAAGCAGATTTGCTCGTTGTTTTTTTTTGTTTTTTATTATTTTTTATTTCGTTGTTGTTGTTGTTGTTGTTGTTGTTGTTGTTGTTGTTGTTGTTGTTGTTGTTGTTGTTGTTGTTGTTGTTGTTGTTGTTGTTGTTGTTGTTGTTGTTGAAATCGAAAGTTTTTATTCATCAGTTTTGACTAGATAGAATTTTTTTATTTCTTAGTTTGATCCTGGAGAAGATCTGTTATCTAGCGGTGAGTAGTCCATATCTTCTTTACAAGTTTTCAGAAATACAAAACTCATCCAGAAACTCATTCTTCAGGGAATGATTGGACATTATTGGACTAATCTCTTCCTTATATTACTCAAACATTTTAGGAACTCAAGCACGGAGTATAAGAGCAGAGACATCGCATCACATGACTGCTAAAGTGAAACCAAGTGAAATACGGAGTATAAAACCAGAGTCCTCACATCTCATGACAACTAAAGTGAAAGAAGGGAAGAGTGAACAAGAGAAGACAGAAGAAAGAGAGAGAAGACGAGAGGAGACGAGACGGAGGAATGAGGAGAGAAGAAAACAACGACAGAAGACACAGATGGAAAGAAAGCTAGCAATGAAAGGTATTGATGGCGTGTTTTAAAACGTATTTTTAATGGAGGACATGCACTCAAAGTCTGAATACCTCCCCCAGCGAATTAAGTTTTGTATCGTGCACAAATTATACAGTGACCTAATAGACAATTCCATCTATCGACTATTTTTTATCTAGATAAGAAAGACGAAATCTATCATTATAGCTCAAAAGAGCATCCTAAAACAAGAACTAACGTTTCTTCATTTTCTACACAGTGAATGTGGTGGAACACGTACAAGAAAACCTCCAAGCGGAGTCTGGGGAAGACTTCCATTCTTGGGACAATTTTGAGAATCAGGAGAAGGAAGAGAGAGGAGGCGAGGTAATGAGATATCCCGCGCTCTGTTTCTGAGTGCTAGACATAAAGAAATGTGATGTTTGTGATGTTACTCTGAGTGTGGATACACACCGAGCAAGCTGAAAAGTTTACCTGACCACGATGGGAATCGAACCCGCGACCTTTGGGATACTAGTCCAATGCTCTTCCAACTCAGATACGAGGCTCTACCAACTAAGCAACTAAGCTACTTAGTTGGTAGAGCATTGGACTAGTATCCCAAAGGTCGCGGGTTCGATTCCCATCGTGGTCAGGTAAACTTTTCAGCCTGCCCGGTGTGGATGCACACTCAGAGTAACATCACAAACCTCATATTCACCTGAGTACATGACACCAACATCCACAAAAAATGTCTAACATTGTTTCATTCGTACATTTAGATTTCGGACGACTCGGATCACGGCCGCCCCAGTTCAAGCGAGATATCAATAGACTCTGGTTTCAGTGAAAGACCTCGAAACATTACTGAACAAACTAGCCCGCGTAGCCCGCTAACCTTGCGAGCAAACAGCGCGGAAGACACGAACAAGTCTCCTCGAGGGAAAGCCAGTTTTGGTATGAAACTTGGGAAGCCAAAGCAAGGGAACACAAATAAGGAAAAAGAGAAACGCATACCTTTGAAAGATTTGGCAAAACTTGCTAATGAAAATAAAGGTTTAGGGGAGAATAAAGTTGAAAATAGCCAAGGGAATGTTTTATGGATAAATGAAAGTAATTCAAATACAAGTGAAATGAAGGCTTCCCCACCAGTAGAAGCGAAGTATGAGGGTATTTTCAATTCAAATGAACTTCAAGACAATTTTAGTGTAAGTAAATTATCACTGGAGTCGTCGAGTCAAACGCATAACACTAAAAAGAGTGATAAAAAGAATTTAACCAAAACGAATTCTGGCCTTGACACAAAGTTAAATAAAGCTCAACGGTCAAATGTTCATAAAGACAAGCGCAAGAAAACGCCGTCTCGAACGTTGGTGGATAAACCGTGGGATGAATTTGATATAAAAGTGACGAAGAAGGATTCTGTTATGGATGATATTTTTGCTGACATGGCACCAACATTGTCACAGACACGCAAAGCACCAGCCAAGAGGACGTCAATGTACAGTGATGCATTAGCTGTCGTGACCCACACTGAGGTGCGCGATGTTTATGTCTGTTGTCATCCAAAGAACAAGGGCTGGTTGTATAAAACTCTTAATCACTTTTTTAATCACTATTTTGTAGTTAAATAGTGATTAACTCTCAAATACGCGCTTCTTATTGGATGACGTTTCCACTAACTATAGTTAACTTTAATCACTTTTTTATACAACCGTCCCCAGGTTATTTCGCTTGCCTCAGAGTGACAAAACGTAACAAAGCAACGGTTTTACTAACACTAACCCTATTCCAAACACCAACTATAACCCTAACCTAACCCTACTCCAAGTTTGTTTCTAAACCAATCTTGAAGAAAAACGTTTTGACGAAATGTCATTCTGGGGTCAGCGAAATAACGTCTTCCGTCTCATCCAATCAGCCTTTCTCAAGGTCGATTTTTGCGCCATTTTGGGGGTACTACCTCTACCACGTTTGAGAGTCTCCGCACCACGAAATACAACTTTTTAGTATTATAGCCTAGTTGTTTGAATAATTGTAACAGTTACAACTTTCAAAAGTCGCTTTTCACGTTGAATTGTCTATAGAATCTTTCACGAGGGCAGACAGTACCCCCAAAATGGCGGAAGAGATTATTCGCTGGCCTCAGAGTGACAAAACGTAACAAAGCAACGGTTTTACTAACACTAACCCTACTCCAAACACCAACTCTTACCCCTAATCTAATCCTACTACAAATTCGTTTCTAAACCAATCCTGAAGAAAAAAGTTTTGACGAAATGTCATTCTGAGGTCAGTGAAGTAACGTCTTCCGTCTCATCCAATCAGCCTTTCTCAAGGTCGATTTTTGCGCCATTTTGGGGGTACTACCTCTACCACGTTTGAGAGTCTCCGCACCACGAAATACAACTTTTTAGTATTATAGCCTAGTTGTTTGAATAATTGTAACAGTTACAACTTTCAAAAGTCGCTTTTCACGTTGAATTGTCTATAGAATCTTTCACGAGGGCAGACAGTACCCCCAAAATGGCGGAAGAGATTATTCGCTGGCCTCAGAGTGACAAAACGTAACAAAGCAACGGTTTTACTAACACTAACCCTACTCCAAACACCAACTCTTACCCCTAATCTAATCCTACTACAAATTCGTTTCTAAACCAATCCTGAAGAAAAAAGTTTTGACGAAATGTCATTCTGAGGTCAGTGAAGTAACGTCTTCCGTCTCATCCAATCAGCCTTTCTCAAGGTCGATTTTTGCGCCATTTTGGGGGTACTACCTCTACCACGTTTGAGAGTCTCCGCACCACGAAATACAACTTTTTAGTATTATAGCCTAGTTGTTTGAATAATTGTAACAGTTACAACTTTCAAAAGTCGCTTTTCACGTTGAATTGTCTATAGAATCTTTCACGAAGGCAGACAGTACCCCCAAAATGGCGGAAGAGATTATTTCGCTGGCCTCAAAGTGACAAAACGTAACAAAGCAACGGCTTTACTAACACTAACCCTACTCCAAACACCAACTCTAACCCTTACCCCTAATCTAATCCTACTACAAATTCGTTTCTAAACCAATCCTGAAGAAAAAAGTTTTGACGAAATGTCATTCTGAGGTTAGCGAAATAGTTGATGCCAAAAATGGCGGATTTTGGCCTTAGTGCAGAGAAAGGCAAATTAATAAATTGTCATTTCTAATAAACAATGGGTTCATTTTCATTTGTTTTTATTCAGGATGTCGATGGATGGTTGGACGATGACTGGTGATGACTAAAACAATTACAACTGATAACGGTATGATTGATTAAAGAAATAATTAACATAGAAGCCGTAAGAATTGCTGAGTCATAGGCCCGTTTCAAACGTCGCGCTTCTCATGTGCCGAACGCATTAAAGACAATAGATAATCAGCTGGAATGCCTCATTATCAATTGTTTCTAATGCGTTCGGCACATGAGAAGCGCGACGTTTGAAACAGGCCATATTTTTTATTTGAGAGATGAGCTACTGTTATTTTTATGAGCAATTCTAGTGGCGTGATTCAAATTGGTTTTGTGAACTAATAATGCGTGCACTACCGATACACTATTTAGTAAAAGGTAATGTTATGACAGACTGAAACAAGGCAACAAAATAAAATTGATACCATGAGAAAACTTGTTGTATTTATGTAAAAATAATTTAATAGCTAATATAAGTTACTAGTGATACTATACATTAGTACGAAGGACAAAGCGCTTGCCCTGTCTAGGGTCTAGTCTTAACCATTATACAGATGTCACCATAAAACACACTTCAGTCTTAGAAATCCGACCGACCGTGTTTGACTGGGCCAGCTCTATTCTTCGCTTTTGAGAAAACGGTTGGCCATGATGTTCGATAACTGTCGAATATCACTGCGTATCTTCGTCTGCTTTTGAAGATCTTTCTACATTTTCCCTTCTTTCCTCGTCTTCAAGATTCGTCCATGTTTCAGGCTTAGGGCCGCGTTTATTGCCATGCTGTAGTTCATACCTCGCTTGGTCGAACAATCTCTCAAAAGTATCGCTTTGATTCAGAGCTGACGACCGCGTAGAATGCTGGGAATACGTCTGAGATCTTTCTAAGTCAGCGGTGTCTTGTTGAGCCGGCGAACTGAATGATACTAGACCAGCGGATATGTTGTGTAGGTCATGCGCAGAACTGCTTCTCTTGACTGGTGATTGATAGCTTGGATAGGGTGTCTGTGATGTGCGGGCTGGACTGGGTGGTTGGGAACGAACCACGGGGGCTTGGGAACGAGATACGGGTGTATATGTGTGAGGCGGGTTGAAGTTTAGTCTTGAACCAAATGTGGCTCGTTCATACCCCGAGACCTTAGCTTGCAGTCGTGTGATCTAGGAAGAAAGATGATACACTGGATGATTACTATAACCAGCACATATGGTGTCGTGGTGCTTGCCCTTCAAGCTGGGAGACCTGGCTTCAATCCTTCACCTCTGCTCAAGCTCTTAAAATAATTGACGAGAAAGTACCTTTACATTGGACATCAGTAAATGGTTAGACTTTCGCGTCTTCTCGGATAAGGACGTTAAAATCGTGGGTACCTCGGATCAATTGCACAATAGCCTGTTGGGAAATCCGCTGACCAAAGTGTGAGAAACTCAATCAGCTCAAAATGTTTTACTAGCAATGATTGAAAGTCCCCTACATAATGCATAAAGAAAAAAACAACGGCCTACCTCAGATTCCTTGATAATAATCGTTTCATTCGCAAGGTGAACTTCGTCTTCCATTTCCTCAATCTGATGTTTCAAATTCATGACATGATCACTAAACGCTCTCTGCTCTTCCTGGAGTCGTTTTATTTCTTTTTCATTTCCTTTCTCCTTCTCTCGTAAGTTCTGAATGTTCAAGCGATGAGCGGCGTCCGCCTCTTCTTTCTGAGAGAATAGCTTACTGTGGTTCTCCCGGAGCTTCTCAACCTGGGAGGAATACAATGCTGGTTAAAATGTTGTATTTATGGACACATGCAGTCTGTAAATCGCATAGCCTGGACTGGAGTTATTTCCATTTCTGCTCCTGGCATCAGGAAAGCCAAGAAATCATCTGGTTAAGTGGTATGACTGTGTGTACTAAGTTAGTTCTCTCCTCAACCTGCGAACAGGCTCTCTTGGTCTATTCCCTCCTGTGCTTCGAGACTTTTTCTCCGGGTACTCTGATTTTCCTCCCTCGCCAAAAACTACTCTTAGGTTTTAGTGATCATAATTCTATAGCTTAGGTGAAGGTTTCATATTTTCTTCATCTTACATGAAGTAGCGTTGTTTTGATTCCTACCACATGCAGTTATGTAAATAAAAGTAGTTTACCTCATTTTCCAAATTGCTCACTTTCATCGAATACTGTTGTTCCACTCGACGTGATTCTTGTACGCATTTCGCCTCCGCCTGAGCTTCGCGGACTTGACTAGCGCCCAGGTCTTTCGCAAGGCGCGTACAGTCCTCTTCCTTGTTGGTTAAAAGTGCGTGTGCTTCCTTAAGTTCGTCCAAATACTCATGCTCCTTCTGTTCGCATCGTAAGAGTTTACGTCGGGCATCCAGCAACTCCGAGTGCTACAAAATACGTTGTGCGATGTGTAATTAGTGCTACGGTCGTGCTTGGCAATTTCTGTCAGTGGTGGAGTTACCTGATACATTAATTTCGGTTGTGGTTTGTGATGTGGTCATTGCATGTTGGATTCGCAGTGTTACTATGGTTTGATCTCTTGAACTAACCGTATTTTGAACTTGTTCTCTCGCCAAGCGAAGCTCTTGTGTGATCTCTGTTCTATCGTCCGATTCCCTTTGAAGTTTCGTAAATTCCTGAAGAATAAAAGTACATCAATATTCATGGATGCTGCTAAGCCTTTCTTGAAGTACCATTTTCAAACTGCATGGGATAATAAGAACACGTATTGAATGATTCACTGTAATTTCTAGGATAATTTAGGAGCACAAACCTTTTCAAATTCAGCAACTTGATCAAGGCGTTTCCTCAGTTCTTGCTGTTGCTGTTTCATCGTGTTTTCCATGTATTCCAAACGAACGGTCTTCTGTTTGATCTGTTCTTGACCTTGTGCGTATTTCGCCTTCAGTTCACTCAACTGAAAGAAAACACAAGGTTTGAGTGAATTCCTAGAAACAGTTTATTCCTAGAATACATGGGATCGAAGCTGAATCAACTTAGATTGCATTATTTTCGCACGATCGTACCTCCAATGTCTTCTCACTCAGTTCATACTGGCATTGACTGAGCGAGTGTTCCAGGACATTTGTCTTTTGTTTCAGATCACTGCGTTGTTCTTTGATTGAGATGTCCAGCTTACTCATCTGAAAGAATACAGACATGTTGTTTGATATTAGTGGCCGTGTGTGAGAGAAAATAGCCTGGGTACGAGGTTGATTGGTGCATTTTAGCAAGGGTGCTTTCCAGCTAGCATTTTTAACACGTTTTGAGCCTGAAATAATGTCGGGAAAAATGTCCAACCAAAATGAAATTTGATCAGAAACTTTCAAATTTGGTCGAACATCTTTTCGTTTGGTAAATTAAGTCAACATATAATACTTCCATGTCTTCGTTTGGTAAATTAAGTCAACATATAATACTTTATGCCAAATACTAGCCAGTATAGGTAAGTTAAATTGTTTACATTTGTTCTTTGCGGGATGATTGCAAGCGGCTTATGGTTGACCCAGTCTTTCGAGAAGGTTGATTGTTCATTTTTCCTGGACAAAATGTCCAACCAATTTAGTTCAGCGATTTACCTCTGAAACTCTGATACCTACAGGTTGACCAGAATAAAATGCTTGGTAGCAGTGACTTACCTCGGAAACTCTTTGTTTCAGCTCCCACTGACATTCCCTGACAGTCTGATCAAGTTCTGTGACCTTTGCATCCTTTTCCATCATCTCGCGATCTTTCCTCTCCAACAGTTCTTCACTTCTATTCAATCTATCTCCCAAATCATCCATCTGTTGATCTTTGTCTCGCACCTCCTTCTTGCTATCTTCTAAAACTATCTTCAATTCCTCCAACTGCTTTGCCGTACCAGAAATCTCCCCCTGTGCCTTACTCAGCTCGCTGTCAAGCGTCGAAACTTGGCCATCCCTTTCAGCCAACTTAACTTTAGTTTGCTTCAAACTTTCCTGGGCTTCATCGAATGATTTCCTTGTTTCTGTAACCGTTTCTTCCAAATGTTTAATCATTTCAACTTTACTACAAAGCTCTTTACCCCTATCCTTCAAGCTAGCAGCTAAGTCGTTCGCCTCTTCGCATTTTTTCGCTAAAACATCTCTCGTTTGTTGCAAAAGTTGTTCTAAATCTACAACATGCGACGAGCTTTGTTTCATGTCTTTATGGACACCCACTAGGGAAGTATTCAGCTCATTTAACTGTCTCGTTCTTTCGTCTAGGTCTCGTTTAGCGTTTTCCAACAACGCATGTAAGTTCCTAACCTCTTCACGATTCGTATCTCTCTCGCGATTCAGCTCTAGTTCTAGGATACCAGCTTCTTGTTTAAGTCGAGTTAGGTTATGTTCGTGTTCGCTTAGTTGTTTTTGGTTTTGTCTTAAAAGTTCATTTCGTTCTGTTAGTGTCTGTTCCAAAAGTTCACATTCCTTGCATTTCTTACGGTATTCATCTTTTTGTTGTTCTAAAATTTCCTGCAGTTTGGAGACCTAAAGAAAGGAGATATATGCTGATATTAAGTCCATCGAGTTTCTCACTAATTGATGCAACAGGCTGTTGTCCAATTGATAGGGGATCCGAGGTACCTACAATTTTAAAGTCCTTATCTGAGAAGACGCGAAAGTCTAACCATTTACTGATCACAATGTAAAGGTAGCTTTCTGGAAAGGGTGTCTGCAATTAAAGGATGGTCATTGCTGGACCTACAGCAGGAACAGTTTAATTCAAGTGTGGCTGCTCAGGGAGAACAGTTTAGAACTGATAGAGGTATCAATATAAAAATCATGCACCTAAACTATACCTCAGCTATCTTGCTATTCAACTCGTATTCATGCTGCTCCTTCACTTCAGCCAGCCGTTCAATATGAGCTTTCATTTCTTGTTGACATTCCTGTAAGGCTTTATCTAATTTCACTCCTCGCTCGCTCTCAACTGTCGCTTTTTCCTGTAACTGTGACAATTTTTGTTCGTATTCCTTGCTCTGGTTTTGTCTGTGTTGCAGCTCACGTTGGTGCTCAGTGACTGCTTTCTCGAGTTCTTGTACACGAGAAGTTTTTACTGTTACATCTTGTCGGCAAGCTAAAGAACACAACATATTTATAAGACGTTTGTGGCTCTTTCGTATAGATGTTGTTATAGTTAAGGTCACTTGAGCAACTAAAAAACTTTATTGTTGAAAACGTGTTCTTATGATTATTGTTTCCTAGCCAAGTTTCCCGAAGGGAGTGAAACTTTGTTTTCTAGCCAAGTTTCCAAAAGGTGGACAAACCTAGAAGCATTTCAATGTTTCCACAACAAAAATCACAATTGGGAAACAAATTAGGTTTCTGGATGTTTGGGAAACATTTCTCCATACACACCTTTTAGCACTGTATCCAACTGTGAGACTTGATTATTTTTGCCTTCATACTCTCTCTGAAGCTAAATGATTAAGAAAAGAACATTCTATTTTGTCACTCTGATAACTGCAGGTTGACCATCTACTGTACGATAGTGCTCAATAAATCCCGGCTACGAACTCAGGGATGGATCCAGCATGATCTGGTAGGGGGGGGAGGGGGCAGCTCTGGTGCCAAGTTGTGTCGGTCATGTGTGCCGCCCATCAACTTGCTTCACTACTGCAAAGTCTTGCTTGACTACAGTATTTGAATTGTAATTGTTGTTCACAGTTCGCTTATCAACATGTTATTACTCAAATTACTGTATCTCATTTTGTCTCTAATAATTTTTTGCTTTATCATGAAAAATAGCACCCCTGTCCGGGGCTAGGGGGGTGCGCCACCCCCCAGTAAATCCATCCCTGTACGAACTCATAAATGATAGCAAAACTTTAATAAATCAAACCTGATCAATCTGTCTTTCCAATTCCCGACAATGTTCCGTATGCAAACTCCGTGTGTTATCCAACAAGTTACATTGTTCAGTCACCTCTGCCTCTCTGGTTTTCAGACATGACTCCAGTTCATCGATATAGTTCTGTTTTTCTTCCACATTCTGTTCCAAGTCATGCACTCTGCTGGCACACGTTCCCAGTTCTGATATCTTCTGATCCAGCTCTCCATCAATGTTTCTAATCTCCAAACTTTTCTTTTGGACCTGGGTAAATATCAATGGGCACTACTCAAGGAACATACTTTGAAAGAGATTATTTCGCTGGCCTCAGAGTGACAAAATGTAACAAAGCAACGGTTTTACTAACACTAACCCTACTCCGAACACTAACTCTAACCCTAATCTAACCCTACTCCAAATTTGTTTCTAAACCAATCTTGAAGAAAAAAGTTGTGACGAAATATCATTTTTTACGAAATAGTTGATGCCACAGACTTTACGGCGCTTTCCATTTAATCCTGAATTTTTGTCTCTGTATCAAATGGAAAGATCTGGTCAACGTTTCTCAAATATCTAGCGAAAATGGACCTCATTCTAATGTTATCTAAATTTTCCGGTCAGATAGGTCGGAAGCCCAAATGTTTTGTGTTCCATTCAACAATTTGACCGTTCTGGCCATGTTAGTTCGCCCGCAATTCGCACGCGATGGAAACGCATATCGTACGTGGTTTCATCTACTGCCAAATTCCTCCCCATAATCTCACCTCGCGTTGTAGTTGGTTATTCTTATCCAACGTGCTGTCCAACTCAGCCTTGACTTCGACCAAGCGGACATTTTTTTCATTCACTTTCCCTTCCAAACTGTTCACCATCATGTCTTTATCCGCCAGCCTTTCTTCCAGTTGTATTAGCTGGGTTGAATACGATGCTGCTTGGTCCTCCATCTCTGATATAATCTGTTCCAATTGCTGCTGTTTACGATCGTTGATCCTGTTTCGTTCCGCGATAAATGATAACTCGGATCTCAGACCTGTCATCGTCCCTGCGTCTTTAAGAGACGGATAGAAAATATTTCGATTTGTCATGATAGGTTAAAGTTATCTCTATGTGATGGCCAATCAGTAGAAATAAGTTTTTGAAGAAAGTGTTTTTATATAATAGAAATATTTACCTTTACTGGAACTGATACCGCTGTCGACAGCCTATATAAAGAACGGTACACGCGTAAAAATTGAGAAAATCGACAACTTGTTCCAGGTTGATATCGACAGGCGTGAACAAGGTTGTGCGGCCCACTTTGAACAGTATTGTCAACATGTTGTTACAGCGTTGTTCAACTGTAACAACTTGGAACAACATGGTTGCAGACAACTTGTTCATAGTTGGCGGCACAACATTGTTCACGACTGTCGATATCAATTTGGAACAACCTGTGCGTTTTTAGCCGTGTAACAGAGATCATCTATTTATGGTTAGCTATAGCGAGTGTCAGATGTAGCCAACGCGCTGTTGTGCCCGAGTCAAGCCTGTTACTAAAGGTTGAAGATTTAAATACAATTGTGGTTGATTCTCCCCTTTCTTTCGAACTTTTCCCCACCTTATATCTATGTTCCGCGATCAGACATGAGTTAATGTATTGTTGCCAGCCAGCGGTGTCCTAGTAAGCGTTCAACTTGAACTGCATCGTTTAGCTGCAAGGAATGATGTTAAGCATCCCTACCACTACAAAGAAATGCATATCAATCGAACCTACCGGTGGTGTTTGATAAAGCTCGCGTCTCATACTTTCTTCTTGCACTCTCTGAACCAAACCTTCTAATCTGACCATGTCCTGCTTGCTCTGTTCAATCTCTTGTTGATAATACTGTATCTTCTCATGTTGTAATCTGATGATCTCCTGAAGTCCAGCTGTGTCGTCCTCTCGTGGTGATTTCTTCTCGAGTTGACCAACTCTCTGGCTCTGTCGAGCTACAGTTGACCTCAGTTCCACATTGTCTCTCTCCAGGGAGCTCTTGTATTCCTCGCTGACCACGCCCTCTGATTGTAGCAAGCTAAAGAGATTGATTCAATATTTAGACACAGAGTAAACCAGGAAACATTGATTCCAAGCCATGTTTCTCAAAGGTGGACAAACCAAGAAACATAGTGATGATTGTTTACTAGCCATGTTTCCCAAAGGTGGACAAACCAGAAAACATTGTTTCCTAGCCATGTTTCCCAAAGGTGGACAAACCAGGAAACATTGTTTCCTAGCCATGCTTCTCAAAGGTAGACAAACCAAGCCATGTTTCCCAAAGGTGGACAAACCAGGAAACATTGTTTCCTAGCCATGTTTCACAAAGGTGGACAAACCAGGAAACATTGTTTCCTAGCCATGTTTCTCAAAGGTGGGCAAACCAAGCCATGTTTCCCAAAGATGGACAAACCAGGAAACATTTGTGAGAAACATTTGCCTGAGTGTCTAGGCAATTACCTGATTTCTTCTCTCAGCTCTGTGAGTTGTCCTTCCAGCGATGTATTTTGACCCAGCAACGCATTTCTTTCATTTGTTAGTTCATTCAATTCCCGATCCATCTTTTCCATCTCTTCACATCTCTGAAAAAATAAAATCACCACAACAGTTTCAAACGACTGCTGTATTGGCGTTGAAAAAGACCTGTTATGCATGAGAAACTGTTTCATTCTTTCTTACAAAAGAAGAATCTTATTCAGGACACTCAAAACTTGCGGAACACTTGAAACTGTCAATTCCTGTTTTATTTCTATTTACATAACTTCATGTTACTAGAAAATGCAAAGTTGTAGCTCCTGTGTTGTGGTTGACATTGTTCTAGCGCTCCTATTAGTTGTTTAATTTTAAAAATCCTACCAGTTTTGTTTGTTGTTTTTCTCTGTCTTTATCTTCCATCATTTTGGCCGTCAGTTGTTCCATATTCTGTAAACTTTCTTCTAACTTCGACTGCAAACTAAAACAACCAACAAGAATTTAGTGAATTGTATGGTTTGTTCCATGCTAGCTAATTCCAACGTTCCCTACATACTGAGTCTGACAATCCATCTATCAGGTACTATACGGCATTAGTAAACTACATATCAGGATAATATCACACATGATTTGTTCCAAGAAACATTGCCAGTATACTAGATCATGCAATTCTACTTTGTCTTGTGTTTATACTCAAAAACTGATGGTCCCTCAGACAAACGCCTTAGATGAGCTATCTCCATATATAGATTCTTACTGTTTGCTAAGTGTAAGTTCTTCCTCATATTTTGTTTGAAAATCTTGTGCTGTTTTCAAGATTTGGTTAAGTTCTAGAGTTTTGGTTTCTAATTGGTCATTTGTGTGCAAGAATTTCTCCTCTGCCAACCTTGAGTAAAGAGAAAAAATAATTTAAAATAATTCCAACACAAGGATGTAGGTGGATTTCACTACTGGCACAATCGTACAGCAGATATTGGCTCGTAGCTATTGTCTCTCGTAATGGTTTTTGAAATCAGTATATCAAATTCTGCCATAATTTTCACCAACCTCAAAGCTTGGTGTTGAGAAGATATTTCTTTCTCTAAAGTAATGATGCGGTCTTCGTATTCATCAACACCTTGTTTCTCTTTTGCCAAATCCAGGTGCAATATCTTCACCTAGCCAAGAAAATCCAAGAAACATACTGTAAATTATTAATACAACATGCATTTCTTGGGAAGCAGAGGGTGCGTCTGATGTGATTAGCACTTTGAGTTAATCCTGATACTGCAGATCAAGTGCATTAACGAGGACACTGGCAATTAGTTGATTGGGGGTAGGGGAGCACTAGAATTCTAGGGGGGGGGGGGGGGGAGAACATTTTCAAATCAACACTTTATGAAATGTCATTCTGGGAGTGATTTGACATACAGAAACCAAGTCAATTTTGTTCATTTTTTCATTTCAGGCATTCAAAAATGAAATCATCGGAATTCTCCCCCTATTCTATACCCCTACCACTCTACTACTTATTAAATTATCTTCTACCTCTGGGGAGGCCCCCCCCCCCTAACTCTAGCCTCTGTAAATTATGCTATTAATTGTAGCTGTCAGACAAATTATGCATTTTAACGAGCCGGTACTAAACCCACCTTGCTTCTCTCTTGTTGCAAGTCATATCCCATATTCTCTAACTCACTCATCAGTTTATTATTCTGAGTGACAAGTGATGTATTCTTTTCCCGCATTTTTTGTAATTTTGTTCGCACGCTGTCACTGCCATTATAATCGTCGCCATTCGTGCTAGAGTACTGCATGTCAATCTGAGAAGAGCCGTTGAGAACTAAATGAGCTAGCTACCCAGTATAGATAAAGTTAGTTTAGTTTAGGTTTCCTCCTGCAGTAACACTGGATTAATAGAGATGATCCTTACTGGACCTCTAGGAAGAACAGTTTAGAACTGATAGAGCTATCCAGTATAGATAAAGTTAGTTTAGTTTAGGTTTCCTCCTGCAGTAACACTGGATTAATAGAGATGATCCTTACTGGACCTCTAGGAAGAACAGTTTAGAACTGATAGAGCTATCCAGTATAGATAAAGTTAGTTTAGTTTAGGTTTCCTCCTGCAGTAACACTGGATTAATAGAGATGATCCTTACTGGACCTCTAGGAAGAACAGTTTAGAACTGATAGAGCTATCCAGTATAGATAAAGTTAGTTTAGTTTAGGTTTCCTCCTGCAGTAACACTGGATTAATAGAGATGATCCTTACTGGACCTCTAGGAAGAACAGTTTAGAACTGATAGAGCTATCCAGTATAGATAAAGTTAGTTTAGTTTAGGTTTCCTCCTGCAGTAACACTGGATTAATAGAGATGATCCTTACTGGACCTCTAGGAAGAACAGTTTAGAACTGATAGAGCTATCCAGTATAGATAAAGTTAGTTTAGTTTAGGTTTCCTCCTGCAGTAACACTGGATTAATAGAGATGATCCTTACTGGACCTCTAGGAAGAACAGTTTAGAACTGATAGAGCTATCCAGTATAGATAAAGTTAGTTTAGTTTAGGTTTCCTCCTGCAGTAACACTGGATTAATAAGAGATGATCCTTACTGGACCTCCAGGAAGAACTGAGTTTAGAACTGATAAAGCTATCCAGTATAAATAAAGTTAGTTTAGTTTAGGTTTCCTCTTGTAGAACACTGGATCAAAAAGGGATGGCCATTACTGGACCTCTAAGGAGAACAGTGATTAAAAATGTTAACGTGTATCATGCGGTACTACCTCTCGCCCACTGTGGTTTGAATGCTGTGATCGTCTGTTTGAATCGCTGAGCGAGCTTGTTGACCTGACAGGTGGAATAGATGGTAGGTGGTATGAGGAGTTGAGCCGTTCGTTTGGTAATTCATTATTATTATCTGATAGCGAGGGACTAAGGTCGGCCAGGGTCAGTACTGGAGGTCTATCTGAGTGTTCAGAAGATGGTCTTGATGAGTGAGAACTAAACGTAAACAAGTCAATGAAAATATTGTCAATATTGGTCTGATTTAATGGGAGGTGATGAATGAACTTGTACATTCAAACAGATCGATAGCAGGGGGGATCCAGCAAGGCTTTTCTAGGGGGTGCTGGGTGTTTCTTTATAATTCTTTAGGGGATGGTGCACTTTATAATTCTTTAGGGGATGGTAGAGCATTCAAATTAATTGGCTTCCTCATGACTCGAACGCCAAAGGCGAGCTCCCTAGGGGATCCAGGGGTATATTATTACACCATATTTCTGAATTTGATTTTTTGCACCCCTGTTGACCAAGGCCAACAGGGGTGTGCACCCCCCCTATAAATCCACCCCTGATTGATAGCTGTCAAGACAAACACTGTGACACACATCTTGTTATTTTTTACTCACTTTTAAAGTAACCTTGTCTGAGCCGCATACACAGGGAAGTACAGTACCACACATGCAAACACAACTATGTAACATTTGAAAATACTGCCTGTAAACTTACTGTAATTGTCTGTCAGGCAACAGTGCTGTTAGATTACCAATTGAATCTGAATTTGTTATTCCATTTAGTAGAACTGATGAACTGTTATAGATTAAAAACAGACAGGATATGTACAGGTGGGATAATGGTAATATGCTATATATAGAGCACTATCGTGCAACAGATGGTGGTCAATTAGCAGTTTGACAGTATGCACGCTTCTGGAAACTACATCACTTTGGCTATAGAGCCTTGTTTTCATGATTGAGATGCGGCCTTTACAGTGCGTCTACTGTAAGTGGGGCCACTTAGAGAACACTAACCAATCACATTGCAGAACAGAAAGTGAAAAATCAACAAACGGCACATTAGCCAATCAGCATTAGGCCAAAAACAATTCGAACAAATAAACGAATGTCAAACGGTAAAAATAGACATGTAAAAGTAACATTGCAGTTAATGGCTTCCTGAATCTTTCTTTTGATTGGACGAGCTTTAGTTTGATTAGATTTTTCTTTCTGTTCTGCAATGCGATTGGTTAGTGTTCTCTAAGTGGCCCCACTTACAGTAGACGCACTGTAACTGATGTCAGATACACAAAAACGAGGCTCTATAGCCAAAGTGATGTATTTTCCGGAAGGCTATGTACTGTTTTCTTTCCATGATATGTAGTATCTTTGTGACACTAGTGGCAAATAAATGAAATTGAGAGGCGTAGTTTAATTTTGTTAATCTAAGTGTCAACACTTGTAAAGATGACCACCAACTGCTACCCTGAAACCCTGTGATCCACCAACTGGTTGCCATTGACTTACTCTGTGCCATTGACAACGCTAAATGCCACAACTTCAATATAAACATACCATGATATTTAGTTATTTGCATAATATATAAACTTTATACCATGAAATAGATTACAATCTGAGATCAATACACTTACTTTTAATTGACATTTGAAGCTTTAACTTATTATGAAATGAAATAACGTATTAGCACGTTACAAGATGTGTTCAAAGTGCAAAAATTATACGTAAGATTGATCTAACCTGCTGGTCTTTAACGGTGGGTTTAAATTTTTTATCGATTGTTCAGTTTGCATTAACCTTCGTCTCAGATCATAGCAATCCCGCATTAGCGGATCATCTGTAGTAGAGGCACTTGCAGAGGTCGTTAAACTAGCAGCACTTGATCTTCGACTCATGTTTGTTTACGTTTCAAGAAAAATAACAAAACCACTTCACATGTGGCGTCCTTAGTTTGTTTACAACTCGAACTATGCTCAACAGATCAGTTCGTTTTCCACCCTTTTTAACTAATATTTGTCATCCATAGCACCAAACACATATCCTTCCACGTTTCTACGAGCTGTATTTCTTCAATAATCAACTATAAATGCACTGGAACTCTCTATTTTTAACAAAATTTGAAAAAAAAATCAAACGAATTTTACTCCAATTTGTTTATTTTTGGCTTACAATAATCATAAACCGCCGCACTAATCTGATTGGTTAGGACTGTCACGTGAGCGAATTTTCCCTGAGGCATGGGAAAACCTTGGGAAAACCAGGGGGGGGACTGAATATTTGGTAATAAATCCATGTCCTATATACGCGAATATGAGACACACTCGCTCTATATTCACATGTACACCGTTATCCACTGTTATCTAGTGTCATCTACCGG
>CACRXK020005150.1:0-24191 GCA_902702795.2 Paramuricea clavata
TTTGATTGTTTATAGATTGATGCCGGCCAAGTTTCAATAACCAGTGGAAAGAGGAGATAATTCTGTACAAGATATGAAAGTTTTAAAAAATCCTATAGAATAGCAGCGGAGAAATTTATAGTTTAAAATGCTATTCTTGACAGTGCGTGCGCGCTATATATCTATAATGGGTATTGTCTTACAGTTAATACCATACGGTATGAGGCCGAATTTCGATTGTTTATAGATTGATGCCGCCCAATGTTAAATAACCAGTGGAAAGAGGAGATAATTTTATACAAGATATGAAAGTTTTAAAAAATCATATAGAATAGCAGCGGAGAAATTTATAGTTTAAATTTCTTAGCAAATTGTATTGAATATTTGTTGACAGTGTGGATAGCTGTTAGGAAAGTATCGTTTTGGAGTGCTTTGAAATGCGTTTGTAGGTTTGTGTGCGGATAACCATAAAGGTAGTAGTTAGCTAATGTGACCTGCATGGTTTATTTCTCCCAAATTGATTTGGGAAAGAAGAAATGGCTGTATTTATCATTTGGACTTTTGAGTGATTGAAATTAGTTAATTTACACAATATCGAATATCATGTTGAATGTCATGTTGAATCTCATGCGTACTTCACAGTGGTAAAATACACAATCATCAGTCGAGTCTGTTCACATGCATTTCGTGAGCTAAAATATCTTAGCAGAAGCCAGAAATTATATCAAAATCACATTGGGCTTCCACACTCGTTGATTTCCATATTCATAACTTGAGTAATCTCGACAGAATTAGTAAAAAGTGGGTTTAGTCACGCGGAAAGCTCGCAAGTAAAGACAATACAAGGCCAAGTCCTGCCATTTCGAGAGAGCAGGACTTCGCATTTGTAAACAGTCGGTTTGAGCATGCGCAGACCTAATTATCCAATCAGAAACCAAGATTTCTTGTATGAATTTACTATGAAATATACTAGCAAGTCCTGCCATTTGAAAATGGCAGGACTGAAATAAGAGTCGCGTGTAAATCAATGTAGAGTTGCAGTTGCTAGGTAACAGACACGGCAAGCTATAAAATTGCGTAAATATAACAGAATGCGAAAAACTTTTTAAAAAATTATAACGAAAAAGACGACAAAATGAGACAAAATAACAATATGATAATGATCAATTTTTAAAGCTTCAAGATAAATAAAGCAATGTTTTAGTAAGAAAATTTGGGGAAATTTTTAGTCCTGCTGTGCAGGACAAGCAGGACCGCTAGCTACGCCACTGCAGTTCCTGGTGTTTTTGACACCACGAAGGCACGAATATGCGAAGTAGTGTCTCAAACACACTTACAGCTGGTTAGGTGGAAAACGCGGACATGTGGACACGCGGACACGGCAGTAAAGTGGAAAACGCGGACATGCGGACACGCAAGTCAAGTGGAAAACGCGGATTTTGCGCATTTCCGAATTTCCATCCTCAAATTACTACAACAACTTCACACGTACATATCTCACAACTTATCAACAAGATGTGTTCGCAACAGGCTTGTATAGCAAGCTTGTCAACAAGTTGTAACAATGTTGTTATTTTATCAAGTTGCTACAAGGTTGTCAGTCACAACTTGTTGACAAATTGTTGAATTGCAGGACGATAACAAGTTGTTGGAACAACTTGTAACACGTCTGGTGAGCTCAACAACCCTGTACAAGTCTGCTGCAGGTTTGTTACAACTTGTGCGTTTTTATGTGTGTAGTTATATCATGGACTGTAAAATAACTGGATCGGAAACTTCTGACGTCATTGACCTCATCCTTGTTGAAAAACGTGACGTCACGCGTATTGCGAATATTACCAAAGTTCTCGGCATTTTTGTTGTTTTGCTATATTTTCCACTTTAAAAGAGTGATCTTGAAGCATAAACTGGTCTAATTGTTCTAAAAACATGCCTAAGCCACGACAAAGTATTCAAGGTAAATGTTTTTCGTCTTTGTTTTGTATTTTTTTTTACATTTGTAGCTACGAAATTGGCAGCACAAATTTTAACGAAATTTGCGATGTATTTTTCACTGTTTAGTGCTTGAAATATTTGCTAAAATTGACTGGGAATACTTAGAGTTTTCATCGTAGAATGGCGTGGTTATATTTATTTGCTCTTTGACTAAAATGTTTAGCTGTATTATTGCTAAACATGCCGTTTTTGAGAATTTGGTTTGCAACTAGGTTGGGACATCCAACCACGCCATCAGCCCATTGAAAACATTAGGTCACGTGAGCTAGTAAAGCCGTGTTTATGCTACGAGCCTAAGCCTGGCCTGGGCCTACCTTTGGACTAGATTTTGGTTGCGTAAACGCACTTCGGTCAGGTCTAGGCCAGGAAATCTGGGCCCATCAGAACAGGTGGCCTAGATTTCCTGGCCTAGGCCAACCCGAAGTGCGTTTACACTACAAAAACCTAGTTCAAAGCTAGGCCCAGGCCAGGCTTAGGCTCGTAGTGTAAACACGGCTTAAGTGAGATGCCCAAAATCCTGATATTTACCCATACACCTCACAATAGCATCACCTTAATACTACTCATTAATAATTCAAAGCAAAACACAAAGAAAAATCATAAGCGTGTCGTGGTTTTATACACCCTTTTCATAAATGGCTGCCGATTAAAAATTCTTTTATGTGCATATAAATTGGCCCAACTAGCCTCGTTTGAAATTCCTTTGAAATCTTAACATGAGTACAAGGCTAATTGGGCCAATTTATATGCACATAAAAGAATTTTTAATCGGCAGCCATTTATGAAAAGAGTGTACTGTATATGTGATAAAAAATCATGTTAATTTACATAAACTTTAGCTTTGATTTTCTCGGTTTAGACAAAGTTTATTTTAAAAATTTCTTCGCCAATGAACTCGTATAAGATGAGTCGTTCTTTTGGCCATTTAAAGCACTTGCATTTAAAGCACTTGTCAGATATAAAACACTCCACTACGCGTCGTGTTTTATATGTGATAAAACACTCCTACGCGTGCTTTAAATAGTACATGAACTTAGAGCTCGACAACCGTCTCTCTGTAGCTCAGGTGGTTAGCGCGCTTCACCGGAATCGCAGGGCCGCAAGTTCGAGTCCTGCCAGAGGGCTGATAGTTGCATTTCTCGCAACAGATCCTGGTTAGGTCTAACAAATGTATAAAAATTCCACTCGAAATTGACCACTTGCGTAATAGACTAAATTTTGATCTCAACAAAAATTTCATCACAGCTTGAAAGAGCATCACAAAATTAGTAATATTCCAAAGTTCCGTTGCGAAATGTTGTAAAATGAGGAAAATACATTAGCCTTGCGAAGTTTGCAATTTTCAGTTATTTTAGATTACGCGGGGGAAATTGTGATGCTCTTTCAAGCTGTGATGAAATTTTTGTCTAGACTTGTTTAGATCAAAATTTAGTCAATTACGCAAATAGTCAATTCCCATCCGCTACAAATCCCTTCATCAAACACACTTACCGGGTTTATCAATTTCTTTTGTACATAGTGCGATGATATTATCAAATTTATCATCAAGCGCTTCTCTAACAGCTTGAAGGTACGGCTCTGTTTCAACATTATCACTTTCATCCAAAGTGAATAATACATCTATACAAATTAAATGATCGAGTGAGACACAGTAAAATATTTTAATATCATACATAAAAGTATTACTTGTCTGTGATTGGTTGATTTCAGTGTAGTTAGTCCCAAACAGCAGTGCAAACATCTGTAATCACAGTGCAATTTTCTGTAATCACTATGAACCAATCAATATTGAGCTACGTTTTGGCGGGGAAAATTTCAAATAAACAAACATGGCCGCACTCCAGCGGTGCGGTACGATTCCCACACTTGGTCAAGTTCAAATTTGATTTTCTCGATTACTTTTATGTAAATTATTAATAAGTAATAGAATGGTTTCTCGTGAAATGTGGATAAATATGCATTCGTGAGTTTTTCAAAGACCCAAATCACTCGTGCTATTTTGAGGCCTTTGAAAAACTCACTCGTGCATGTTATATCCAAATTGCACTCAAAAACATGCTATTACCTATACAAAGCACCACAAAAAACCATGTTACACGAGGCATGCAAATTCGGATAAAGAGTGATGTTACCTAAAATTAAAGCAATCACATGCAGAGAAATTTTGAGCATGGCTCGCATTCCACTCTGTCGACATACAGATGATCTTTACAGATGATCCGTTTATTCGAATAAAAAATTACAGTCTTCAGAACTGAATTGGCAATTCCAGCTTTTAGTTTGTGCCTGCAGGGGATGATGGGAAGTAAGGTATCATATTGCCGATTTTGCTGAAAAATTTCAATACAAACTACCGAAACAACCGAAATATTTCAATATTTACAAGCATAAGCTATCACTCCGTGTTTACACGGCCACCATTTTTATTTTTTCAGCATAATCAGCAATGTGATACCTTACTTCCCATCGTCCCCTGCACGCATGAACTAAAAGCTGGAATTGCCTATTGCAAATGAGTTTACAAGATTAAAATATATACCAAACACACTCTTGATGAAAAATGAATTGCAAGTTGCAAGCAAAAATTCCCTCTCGTAACATGGACATATTAATCATGGTCGGATTTTGAGGGTTGGGGTGCATTTTTGAAATTTGAAGTCATGAAATGCTATTTCTTGCATTCTGGCACTACATTTATTCGTTAAATATGTCCTCACAGGACTTGTATTCCAGGCAAAAATTAAGAAAAGTGCAACGTTATGTGGTGACCTGCCGTATTGGTGCTGGAATATTTTCTCGCAAACTCAAAAATCAATCGTTTCAATATAATATGTAGTGTTCATGCACAACTCAAAAGGCGGGAAATCTAAACTTAATATGGAATACCACAGTTGTCACCAAGTGGGTGCTGGACACCACGAGGGGGTGCTACACCAGTAGGAAGGGGTGTGCACCCCTCTGGTAGATCCACCTCTGAACTAACATCCCAGGAAGGCTGTGGGCCAGACCGTTGCACCTCTCCTAAAATATTTTCCACCTCTCTCAGCATTTCCACCAAAATCCCGCCTTGGCTTAAATCAAGGTTGGAAAAATAGCGAACCACGGGACCATTCGTCCCAGAAAATGTTTGTGGTCAGCAGACAATCTCGTTCCCCGAGCCTGCGATCCTCGGGAAGGAACGTGAGCCTCTGGGATAATCCGTTTCAGGGAATAATCTGATTGGCCGTTGATATGGAATGCGCAGTTGGGTCTTAGCCAGGATTCCTGGCTTCCGGCAACGGATTATCCCAGAGCCTCGCGTTCCTTCCCGAGGATCGCAGGCTCAGGGAACGAGATTGGTCAGCAGAAAGAAGATAGAAAAATATCAAACATCAAAATCGAATCAAAACTGCAGTCAACAAATGCAGATGAAGAATATTCGCAGCCCCTTGGTCAGGTGGCTCAACAGTGAACTCACCATAAACATTCAAACCTGCAGTAATGGAGCATTGTGTACAATTTCCAACGTACAGCGGCCAACATGTTTTCCGGCAAGGGAAATTAATATAGCACATCAAGAAAACCGAATTATCTCACCAAGGAAGAAGTAAACGAAATTCTGTATAAAGGAAGTTACTTTACAGTTTACAGTTTTGACGATTCTTCCAGATCAGAAAATAAAAATTTCGCGTCATCTCACCTTCAAAACTGCGACGCATGCAGATGAGAAATAAACTGCTTTGACTGGTTAGAAGGAGTGTGCAACTATCGGAAACTGGACTCACTTTACATTTAACCCATTGAGCGCTCTCTCCTTGAGGAGGAAAATCGTCTGGCGTTAGACAGAGTAAAATAATAAAGATAAGGCCATTAGGGCGCAATGCCACTTAACAGATGAACTTTATAGACACATGGGCAGATAGTGCGATTAAGCTTTCGTTCGTAGGGATGCATGCAACTACCTGAAAATATAGAAGGAGAATTTCGACGTTACTAGCCTGCGCACAGGCTCTCAAGCTGAATTGAGAGCCTGCATCGATGACTAATGAATTTGAATATCTGCGTCTCAAATCGTGACGCGAAATTCTCATTGGTCAGATGCTATAATTTATATTATTCCGCTGAGCTCTATATATGTCAACTGCCAAGCACTATGCATAAAAAACACATTAACTGATCAAATTGGTCTTGGCCATCTTATCTCAAAGCACGAAATGTTCTGTTTTGAGAAAACAGTATTTAAAACATTTAAACTTTTGCTTCAATATCTTATATTTCGAAAAACAGTATAAACTGTACGGTCTAAATTTAGTTTGCATGGTCTAAATTTAGTTTGCACGAAAGTTGTAAACAACACCATATAAGGATAGACATTCCATATTTGGAAAAACGAACGTTACGGGGCAGATATTCAAATTCATTAGTCAACGATGCAGGCTCTCAATTCAGCTTGAGAGCCTGTTCGCAGGCTACGACGTTACGAGCGAAGAGCCGTCGTCTGGAGTTACGAAGGGCCTTCGCTCGTAACGTCGAAATTCTCCTTCTATATTTTCAGGTTGCATGCATCCCTAGCAACGAAAGCTTGTTCATTTTATTGCCACTACCTACACTGGCACAGACAGTTCAAGGTAGTGTGATTAACCGATTGAGCGCCAGCGCTCTTCCCTTGACGAGTAAAATCATCTGGTGTTAGACAGAGTAAAATCATCTGGTGTTAGACAAAGTAAAAGAATACAGTAGGGTACATTAGGGCGCAATGCAACTTATTGGGTTAATCTTCCTTTTAAAGGACATTGGCAATAAAAAATTGGTTTGTCTCATTCAAAAGAACTCTTAAAATTATATATTAAACTCTATTACCGATTTGTCATATCTTGCTTAGTTCTCGAAATATTTAGACCGAAATTAATGAGCTTTCCGCCATCTTGGAAAAATGCTTTACCTCATTAACTATGGTTTTGATGACGTCAGGAGTTGGGTTAACCATATAAAACTACTCTAAAATGACCGAGTAACAATCCAATATTGTTTGAAATGTTTTTAATCATTTCTAAATTTCAGACAGCAACCAGAAACGAAGTTTTGGACTCATATTGATCACTTACTCTCAAGATAAAAACTTAGCGTGACCCCTCTCTTGACGTAACATGCATATCCTCAATAATCCAAGATGGCGAACAGATCAATTTTTTCAGTCGAAATATTTTGAAAACTAAGCAAGATATAAACAATCTGGAATAGAGTTTAATATATAGTTTTAAGAGTTCTTTCAAATGAACTAAACTAATTTTTTATTGCCAATGTCCTTTAAAGGTATTTGAAGTGAAACAAAATAACTTTGATCGTTTTTCACAATAATGCGACTATTACCGTACAAAATAAGCAATATATAAGACTGTACCTTCACTAAAGGATTCCAGATATGCTTTAATGAGAAAATTTGACGGTAGCATACCAACGCCGCGATTCTATAATTTCAAAAGTAGCAACAAAATCTGTTGTTATGTTTTACGTTTAATATAGCGACACAAGCATAAGCGAGAAAGAATGAAAAAATGCATGGCTTTCTATGTAATAGCTGGGGCAAAGAATATTCTTTTGACACCTCGAAATTTCGAGCGAAGACCCTGTATTAGGAGGTAGATCAAACGTTGAAGTGCTTTCAATTTTTTCAGATAGATCAACTACTAACCAGGGAAGCTTATTAAGAATACTATGCGCACACAATGGCCAACTATACGCTTGAGACTATAGGGGCTTCGGTGGCGCATTCGTCAGAGCAGTAGCCTATACGGTGTAGACCCCCAGCAGAAACACGTTTCTGTTGAGGTCTACACCGTATAGGCTATCAGAGCAGATCTTGGCTTCGATTCTGGCTACGAACTCATGTGAGACGAGTCTGCCAACGCTCTGCCGAAAGTCGTGGGTTTTCTCCAAGCGCTACGGTTTTCTCCCACAGGGAAAGTTGACAGGTTGGGTTAGGATAAATAGGAAAGTAATATCACAATTGTTGTAAAAATAAACAGTCTAGGCTAAGTAGGTAATATAAATAAGCGTAATACTTGATGTAATCGGTCACTGAAGAGAGAGCTGAATACCATATTTAATCGATTGAGCCCGAATGAGCGCCGCATTTGAGATTAATTTTTTTTAAAGAGCGCCGCATCTGAAGCTTTGAAAATTTAAAGAGCGCCGCGGCGCTCAAACGAGTAAATACGTTAATCGTAATCATAACCTAGGAAGCTGATTATAAAATTAGATGGGTGAATCAGTCCAAAAAATCTCGCACACCTCGAAAAAAAACGAGGGGCAAATCACTCCTAGAATGTTTATGATTGGACTTTTTGAGGATTTTGATGGACTTTTTGGGACTTTTTCAGAAAGCAATATTTTCTTATTATTTTATTTTCAATGTTCTGTTGCAATTATACTTTTCCGAATAGATAAATAAAAAATTATTTGTTAGAAATATTCGTTCCATAGCAGTTTCGGACTTTCGTCGAGTGTACGAGCCATTTGATTTGGAGTGATATGCCCCTCGGAAAAAATCCCTAAGAAATCCCTAAAATATCCTTATGAAACTCCTTAAAATGTCTGAAAATTTCTAGAAATCTCTAAAAATCCCGAAAAAGTCCCAAACAAATCCCGGAATAATATCTAAAAATCCCAAAAAAATTCGATAAAATTTATACTCACTTTGAAATGTTCTGCAGCTTTCTCAGTTCCAATCTGTTTGAGTATTTCATCCATTTGAACCATCCAAGAAGAATTTTGTAGACCCTCTATCATGGAAACAGCTGTCAAATCTAGAACATAATCAACATGAAAAAAGTTGTCTTTATGTATACTACATAATTATTATATGGTAGAGAGTGAGATACTGAGAAATACACAGTGACATATTGTCCATATCTTCACTAGTGAAGATATCGATCACGTGACTTTTAGTATTTATACAATTTTTTGCTTGGGACTATATAATAAACAGAACATTACACGGTGGCTTGAAGATATGACTTTTATCTTCTCGTGTTAAAAACAATATTTTACTCGCTGCGCTCGTTCGTAAATATTGTTTTCACCACTCGAAGATAAAAAGTCATATCTTCGCGCCGCCATATAATATCCTCTATTTATGTTTACAGGATTTGGAGTACCATACAGAAATAATAAAACTAAATATTTTAAAGTGCCACGAATCATAAATATAATTTGGGTATGACTGTGTAAATTTTAGTCATTCTAAGAATGAATTCATTTTTATAGTAAAAAACCACGCTTCATCTCTGATCAACTTTTCCACTGTCAAAGTTTCCGGATATGGTGTCATTAAATGAATTTTTGGAGCGAAAAACAGAGAAAGACAAATTTGCAATTTATCTAATGATATCATATCCGGAAACTTTGACAGTGAAAACGTTGATCAAGGAGGGCTTGTTGCAGGGTTTGTTGCAAAAAGACCCCCTGTAATTATGCGTTTATAACATACGTAACTTAGGCTATAACTAGGCTATAACTTGAGGAGCATTTTAAAGCAATTTATTCAAACTATGAGGAATGCAAGTTTCATATTTGCATGTCGTGATATTTCAGTACTTCTAAAATCCGTGAACTCACAATATATATATATATATATATATATATATATATATATATATATATATAAATATATATATATATATATATATATATATATATATATATATATATATATATATATATATATATATATATATATATATTATATAGCCTAATAATTATTCGTAACTTAAGCGGTAAAATACAAAACAATAGATACGATTTTGAAAAATGCTTTCAATTTTCGGACCATCTATTGTTTTGTATTTTATCAAAATACTCAGTGGCTCCCGTAATTTAAGCGGTAACTCCTTGATCCTCATTTATATTTTTTGTCGAGACTGTCAGATTGTGAATGATAGATTTGACTCGCTACTAAATAAATTAACCAATCAGATGCACTTAGTCTACCAGATAACCAATCAGATGCACCCAGAGTAAATATCACAACAGTCAGATTTATTTGCTATTTGTTCTGCAGTTATATCCAAAGATAAACCTAATCTGATGAGGAGACATCATAACGCTTCTTCGATTTAATACATTAACTCATGTTTCAAGTATTGTCCCCAGGGTCTGGAACCGCTCGAAATAAAATGACGTCATTTCAAAGGACTTGTGAAAGTCTAACTGCAGATATACTGTATATCAAGCACAACATAGCATATCATCGTGTACCGTAGCACAGCAATATCATAACAATAAACCGTAGCATATAATGCATAGCGAAGCATATGTGACATAAGCTTGTTTTGACATACCTTGTAAACAATTCTGTTTTTGATCCAGCTTTTCATATGCTTTAGCTCTTCTTAAGTAAGCTTTTGTATATCTTTTATTATATTGCAAGGCTAAAAAAGATAGAGATATGGTAAGTATACAGTGTTCCAATACATCAGTATCTTCGGACTTCGGCAAAGTGAAATTTTATCAACAAGACAAATTACAGGTATGCCAGGTTACGGCTAATCAGTTATATAAAATCAAAACAAGCATAAAACTTAGCCTTGTTTCACTTTTCAACATCATAATCACGCAACGTAGCGCTTTATTTAACACTACGGGATAAAACGCGAAAATTGATTGCGATTAGGGATGGACCATTAGATTTTTGAGGGGGGGGATGCAATTTTTTCGTGCATGATATTTTTTGTCAGGCGAAGATGTGCAGAAATTTTTTTCACCATGATTCGCTTGCAGGATATTTTTTTCTTCGAATATATGACATAGTATCCAACTTTTAATCCAACTTTTATAGCATGCCATTGCGTGTTTATATATAAAAAACATTTAAATAATATAAATTAATACTCTGTATACAGGGTGTCCCAAAAAACCCCGCAAAACCATTGAAATAACGTATTGTTAAAATGTGAATGCCCTAGCACTAAGCTGAACGCAAAGATGCGTAAAATATTGACAAGGGTGCATATATTAAATATTGACTTATTAAGAAATTAAAATATCTTTGTAAAGCGCACGATTTTCTGCTCTCTAGGGAATTTAAAACAGCTTCTTAAACGGTTTCTTTATCCATAAAATTTACTTACGTCAAGCTTTGATGCACGTGTGGGTTCAGCAGAGTGCTGAGGCATTCAAATTCTAACAAAACGTTATTTCAATAGTTTTCGTTTTTTGGGGGATACCCTGTAGCGCGTTTGCACTCATTCCCCAGGGACCAACTCAACAAAAGCCATGGCGGTCATGTTGGTGTTCCAGACAAAAGAGTCTAATTAAAATTCTTTTGAATGGACCTTTAATCTTATAACTAAAATTTTGATCAAGACAAGTCTAGACAAAAATTTCATCACAGCTTGAAAGAGCATCACAAAATTAGTAATATTCCGAAGTTTCGTTGCGAAATGTTGTAAAATGCGGATAATATAGCATTGCGAAGTTTGCCGTTTTTCAGTCATTTGTATTACGCACGGGAAATTGACAGCCCAAATCGGGTGTTGGGGTATCGATTTCCCATTTGTGATACAAAATTACTGAAAATTCCCAATTTCGCAAGGCTATGTTATCCGCATTTTACAACATTTCGCAACGAAACTTCGGGATATTACTAATTTTGTGATGCTCTTTCAAGCTGTGATGAAATTTTTGTCTAGATCAGAATTTTAGTTATAAGATTAAAGGTCCATTGGAACACCAACAAGCGGCTGTGACGTCATGTGCAAACGCTCTATATGTCATGCTACAATCATGGTAAAGTTGGACTGCTTCTTTTTTGAACACCGTGCACGTGTATGGGTATTTATCATGTCACATGGTTTATTGTGAATTCTAGATAGTGTCAAGGAAACAAGAAATTTATTAATATAGAGACAAAGTATAAATGATTTAAAAACACTATGTATTGAAGATGCTGTAAAGTCCTTTGTTTACATTTTGAACTGCTATATTTATTTTGTAAAATATGATATACTAACTGAATATCTAACACTTTTCTGGTTGGCTATGCTTATAAATGAAGATAAACTCTCCGTTTCAATTCAAAAAAGTTCAAAAGATACAGAATTTGGACAATGTTTATATCTGCGGTTAAATAAATAAATAAATATGTATGAATGTGTGTGAGAGTTTGGGTTTTATTTTTAGAAATTATTTACTACTAATAAATGTAGCAGAACAATCAGCCATAACGTCCATGCAGAGCAAACAGGAAGCGGCCTATTGGCGTTTTGCTCGGAAATTAAATGGCCGTTCTACATTTTTTTATTTTGCACTCAATGCAGAGCAGGACCAATTCAAATTAAAGCTATGATAAGAGGTTTGAATTGCATGACATGCTAAAAGATCACAATTACCTTGTTTGCAGTCGGAGATTACATCATCATAGTTCTTCTACAGAAACAAAATGAAGTACAGGAAGAGTGATTTATGAATGGTACAATATTCACTAGGTTAGGTTTAATAGGTAATCATTTATTTAAACCAGAGTATAGGGAGCGAAACATGATTGATATACCTGGTTGCAGTGAACGAACAAACTTTAAATAGAGTTGATGTTCGCAGGCATATGTACGTCATCACATTGGATGTTTCGTCCATAGTTTCGTCCAATCAAACATGTGATGACGTACGAGTAAATTCAATCACTACATGAATCACGACGCTACCTCAGTCTCAATAGTCTTAGGGACTAGTTCTACAATCAGAATGCCCACTTTAAAATTTAACTCCAACAGGCCAACTTCAAAAAATCATGTGGATGGTTGGAGCCAAATATCTAAGTAAGCTGGGAGTTATTAGCTATGAAGCGAATTATCTAATCACTACATGAATCACGACGCTACCTCAGTCTCAATAGTCTTAGGGACTAGTTCTACAATCAGAATGCTCACTTTAAAATTTAACTCCAACAGGCCAACTTCAAAAATCATGTGGATGGTTGGAGCCAAATACCTAAGTAAGCTGGGAGTTATTAGCTATGAAGCGAATTATCTAAGCATGGCTGGGCCGGCATAGCGTAACTCCCTTTCGAAAACTGGCTGCTTCCTCAAACTCTCTAAGCATGGCAGGATATTTCCCACCTTTTTTGTTTGACTTTCATTAATTTGGCCAAAGCGGAACATTTATAATTGAACATGTTATCACTTTAACCCTTTAAATGGCAATGTGCCCCGATGTGCCTTACTCCGACTATTATTTTACTCTGTCCAACACCACACAACTTTCCTTACCAAGGGGACTAGGGGATGGTGCTGCCTCTCAATCGGTTAATCACAATGTCTGCCCAGGCATCATGTTAACCCTGTGCCTTGCTTTATTATTTTAGCCTGTCTAATGCCACACAACTTTCCTCACCAAGGGAACTAGGGGATCGTGCTGCCTCTCAATCAGTTATTCTGCCCAGGCATCCTGTTAACCCTGTGCCCTACTTTATTAGCCATTTCCCAAAGTCTGGTCTAGTCGCGTAAATCCCATGTTGGAGGAACAAGAAATATGGCAGCACACATTTTAAATTAAAATTTTAATGTACAGGTGTATGTATGTACCACAAAATACCACGCAAATTTACATGTTCCATATCTTGACATAACATAGCCTGTTAAATATTTTTTAGTATAGTTTTTCATTATTTTTTCTTCCTGTGGGGTCTTGGGGTTAGATTTGGCACATTCTATTGTTTTTTAAATCGGACATTCTGTGGATAAAATCCTAATGTACCACAGAATACCAGTGCGGCAATAAGTAAGGAACGGTTTATCAAATTGTACGAGGATTTGGTGTGTCATGTTGTGTGATACCACTGCACAGATATCGCTAACTTAATTTAGTGGAAGGTAAATACTAAAATCAATACAGAATACCGGTGTATGTACCACAGTATATTAGGTTTACCAATAATTTTGAAAAATTGAGTTTTTTATGGTAAATTTGATTACTCAGTGAGATTCCTGAATAGTAAAAGTGTTGTATCGCTTAGAAAAACAGTTGATGAATGTAAATCATGTTGGTTTGCGAACTTATTTTCAAACTTTTCGATTTTACGGGCATTAAGCAGAAAAAAGTACCAAAAATAGGGAATTTTATTTGTTGTTTATCCCGATTATTTTTAAGAATTTAATGAAAATATCCATTTTTCGTTTTTATATGACCACTGAGACTAAAACTAATATATATTCACAAAAATAAAGTATATAGCATGTTTCCTTCAAATTATATAAGAGAAATAAAAAAACTGGTATTCTGTGGTACATACACCTGAAAAAAGGAGATATTTCATTTTTGGCTGTCTAAAAAGTTGATATTTGATAGTAGATACTTCTACTCTTTCACATATTTGATGCCTGTCATCATATAATTTGCCCCTTCAAACGATCCAAGAATGCACTGTGATCTCTTTTGAGAAAGAAACGTTCCAAGCAGGCTTTTAGCCAGAAGGACGCCCCTAGAACGAAAAATGGACGCCTTTGGACGTCCAAATTCTGGGGGGAAAGCGAAATTATTTTCAATTATTTCCCTAAGTATATTAATATAGCTGAAACGAAATAGCTTCAATTCTCATTATTATGATACATTAGACAGTTTGATCAATTTGATGGTGTACCTGGCTGAATGAAAATGTCATAGTTATATAAAAAAAGCATAGCGGCACAAACTCACAAAGCCTGAAGTGTGTTTGAAAAATTTCGAACGAACTTGGAACAGATACTGACATAAAGTAACGTAAACTTCAAAGGTTTTCAAGAGGAACGTTTTATCTAAACCCCCCCCCCCATTTACTGCAGATGTATCTTTATACGAAAATCGTCCAATTTTGGACGTCCTCTTTTAGGACCCTGGCTAAAAGCCTGGTTCCAAGCTAATCAAAAGCCTGACGAAATAAAAACGTCTTAACTAATTGTTTAAAATTATTTACAGAGGTACAATTTCTAATAAAGTACGGTAGACTGTTCCACAACGCTGGGACAGCCATACAGAATGCTCTATCTCCCAAAGTCTTAAATGACTTGAGGGACGGAGTGCTAAGTAGCAAAGTATTGCTAGAACGAAGACTGTATCTATTAGATTAAGCTATTCCATGAATGGCTTTGAACGTAAGTAAATTAAAGTACTTTAAAGTCGATTAACACGATATTTGACGGGTAGCCAATGTAAGTTCTTCAACAGAGGTGTAATTTGACAATACTTCGATTCCTGAAATACTAGACGTGCAGCAGCATTTTGCACTCTTTGTAACTTAGCCAGCTGACAGTTGGGTAGACCATACAGTACAACAAACTGTTGCAATAGTCCAAAAGACTTGATATGAATGCATGTATTTAGTGTCTCCGTCAATTCTCTGGTAAGATATTTTCTCATACATCTTATGTTATATAAGAGATAAAACGCAGTAGTTCTTAAAATGTGTGTACTCATAGTAAGGTTAGAGTCCATCCATACACCAAAATTTTTGCCAACAGGTTGAGGATCAATGACCATTTTTTTCAAAATCCATGACCTGGAAGTCTGGAATTTCTGAAATTCGTTAATATTTTGACGATAACAGATATAATAAAAGAATAAAATTCACTTCGCTCTTGCACTAAAAATCCGTTATATAACAACAATTAGGGGTGCACTGGATTTGGAATTTTCAAATCCGGCCAGAACCGGATTTACCAGATTTGGACAAAAATTCCGGCCGGAATTCTGGCCGGATTTGAGATAAACCGGTAATGGGGACAATTGGGGATAAATCAGTATTCAAAATGGCAGTTTATGTTTTTTACTATTTTTAGTTAGTGTCAGCATGGATAATAAAATAAATGGATAGGAAACTAGCTGACGTGACCTAATGTTTTTACTGGGATTGATGGCGTAGTTGGATGCCTCAACCTAGTTGAAAATCAAATTCTCAAAAACGGCATGTTTAGCAATAATACAGCTAAACATTTTAGTCAAAGAGCAAATAAATGTAACCACGCCATTCTACGATGAAAACTCTAAGTATTCCCAGTCAATTTTAGCAAATATTTCAAGCACTAAACAGTGAAAAATACATCGCAAATTTCGTTAAAATTTGTGACGCCAATTTCGTAGCTACAAATGTAAAAAAATACAAAACAAAGACGAAAAACATTTACATTGAATACTTTGTCGTGGCTTAGGCATGTTTTTAAAACAATTAGACCAGTTTACGCTTCAAGATCACCTTTTTAAAGTGGAAAATATTGCAAAACAACAAATATGCCGATAACTTTGGTAACATTCGCAATACGCGTGACGTCACGTTTTTCAACAAGGATGCAGTCAATGACGTCAGAAGTTTCCAATCCATTTATTTTATTATCCATGGTGTCAGTTTAGATTTCTGATTGTGTTTATAAACCTTTTTTTAATATCTTTTTGTTAATAACTTAATATTTTATCAGAATATAAGTGTTTTTTAAACTTTAAAGCTGCCAAATTGTGGTTTATCCCATTCTTAGTGAATTTTTTAAGTTCAAAACAGAAATTTAAATCCGGCTGGATTTTTTCCAAATCCGGCCAGATGCCGGAATTCCGGCTGTATTTGAAATCCGGTGCACCCCTAACAACAATTCATATTATTGTTATGACAGGTAAATTGAAATGAGTAAAATACTTTGTTAATGCTATGTAAAATTTCAATTTTCCATGACTAAAATTGATTTTCCAGGATTTCCAGGCCTGGATTTTGGAATATTGAAATTCCATGACTTTCTAGGTGCATACTTTCTGTGCAAGATTGTAATATTGACAACCCTGTGCATACTTTCTGTGCAAGATTGTAATATTGACAACCCTGTGCATACTTTCTGTGCAAGATTGTAATATTGTATGCATGCTGACAGCTAACATTTTGAAATTTTCCCAGCATGCATATGACTGTTATGAATTTAGATTGTTTATACTGTAAATGTCATGATTTGGGGACATCTGGTTCGATAGAATGATAGATCGGTTTTTGTAGATGAAATATTTGAAGCACACAACTGGCAGCGAATTTTGCAACTATATATATATACTCATGTTAGTATAAACTTGCATAATATTGAATTTGTTGCAACTGCTCCTAGTTAGGTTTTGAATCATTTACAAAAATACAATCTACTACAACTGTATTACAAGTATAGCCATTCTCGCAAAGACAAAGAATGAGAAGTTAATTTTCTTCAATGGAAGAAAAATTTCAGTACCTGCAATATGAACAAACTTGTTCATAGAAAGTGCTTTTGTATTGTATTTTCACGCTTGTTAATTTGTTTTCACAAAACTCACTTGTCCATTGCATTAAGTGCTTGCAATCGTCGCTCAAGTTTCTACCTTCGATACAATAATCGCGATTGAAAATATTGCGATAAATCAAAATATCGAAATATCGCCCAACCCTAGTCTGGTAGATGACATACTGTAGTTACCTGTAGTACTTACTAGTTGTTCATGAGCAGCAGCTCTATTTTGATAATAGACAGCTAATTCTGGCTTATTTTCTTCTGGACAAATACTGATAGCTTGAGAGTAACATTCGATAGCTTCTTTGAAATTCTTTGCTTTGAATAGCTCGTTCCCTTTTAACTTTGATTTTTGTGCCTTCTCAGATGGACTCTAGGAGGAAGAAAGCAGTGCTGTATTGGCCTGTATGAAGAGATTGAACATGATTTCTTACACTGCTGAGGTAAACTGTAAAAGTTGACAGGAGTGGAATTAGCCTTTCTCATGCCATATGCGACTGCCCAAGGCCTGTCTGACATTTTTGGGTGGCAACCACACTGGGAAAATATGAAAGGCAAATATAAATTTTGCAAAATAATATACAAAGAAATAAGGGAAGTTATAGATATGCCCAATAGACAGAGGTAACCACCTTTTAATAAAAACAATGGTTACTCAACGTCTGGACAGTATCATGCTATTGTCTCAGCCCTGCGGCCCCTGCTTACTACAACTAGCACTGACAATATATGTGGCGGCTAATTTGTGCAGGTGAACAAATCTTGTACTCTTTGTCTATTGTCACCAAACCATTTGACCAAAAAAATTAGTAACTGGGTTTCTCACAGTGTCATGTTATAATTATGCATATATTATGTAGATATAGACATTAGCCTGGAAAAAATGCTATTTGAAATACTTAGGTCTTTTTTAAAAAAAGCTGTGAGCTCTTTCCAACTAAACTATAAACCTCCGAATATAAGCCCTGGGTTAATATATATTCGTTCATAAGTGTTTTTTGATGGGCTTATACATGCAGGGGGAGTTAATATACATGGGCTTATACATGGACGACATTTTATGTTAGTGTAATAATGATAAACACGTATAGTGATAAACAAGTGTTACACAAGTATAGTAATAGTGATAAATAATAGTCAATGATAAACAAGTGGGCTTATATTCGGGTGGGCTTATATTGGGGGAGGGGCTTATATTTGTAATGGTGTGAACGTTAGTAATGTGATGGGCTTATAATCAGAGGTTTATAGTGCAGGGAGTTCAATTCTTGAATTCAATTAATGTTTTATTTGCTTATTCAAACAAACTAAAACTGAAAATGAAATGGACGGTTTGTTGATTTTTGATGCCTATGTTCTTCAATTTGTTATCAGAATTGAAAGTACAGGAAATGGCAATTCCAAGCCTCAATATTTCACATTTTCCCAAGGAGTATGCCTAGACTCCCTGGGACCTTACCAGTGCGGCAGTACCCTTAATTAAACCATACAATTCAGCCCCCCTCCCTGCCCCACTGTTATCCAGTCTTTAACTGTCGGCTAAGTCGGTAAGCTTAAAACAATTTGTTTAAAAGCAAAAACCTACTCATTATCAACTAAATAGCACACATCTTTTTCTAAATTGTACAAAGAAAAATAATATTTCCATACCAGTTCTGGGGCAGGAGTGGTGACATCTTTATCTGCAGGTTGTTCAGTTCGAGGTTCAGATGTTGTATCTTTAACATAATGCCTTCTCCATAACAGAACACCCACAACACCAACACCCAACAATGGTAATCCTATATATAGTGCAGTTTTCCACCTAGAACTACCAAACCAAGAATCCGATTCTTGTGTGGAACTCATCTTATTTTCCACGTTGGATAAAGAGAACTTTACGTCTCAAATATCGCTCGGTGAAGCCACGGTTAAAGCTTCGTACGCCTTTCGGGTTACGTTTAGTTCCGATTTACTACCTTTTGGCGTATGTGTCCAGGGTTTCTTACTCAGTTACGAAATGCCCGAGTCTGGGTCGGACTGGGTTAGCCTGCTCGTGAACCCACCGGCTGGATCGAGCATAGCTCGTGAGAGTCAGGTGGAAAATATTAAATTCCAACGCAGTGCGCAGGCAAAAGCTTTTTCAAAAACAAATTCTTGAGGGGGCTCTTTTTTATTACCCTGGGTGCCAGAGGTTACCCTAGCTGGGAAACTTTCTGAAAGCTCCGGAACCCAGGGTGCTTTTTTATGGGAAGCGGTGATGACAGACAACTTTTGCCAGGGGCATAGTCCCATAAAGAGGGCATAAGAACCTTATTGCATTTAGAGGGCGGGCAATTCCATGAGGCGCTACCATGGTTGGCGCCGAGCGAAACTCAAACATTTTGAAAATTTGGAGTCTCTCGATCGTCGGAAATGACATTCCCAGAGTCTTCGCTACTTTCATTCCCAGAGTCTTCGCTACTTTTTTATGCACTTTCACTAATTCTTTAATTATGATTCAGTGCGAATCTAGACAGTCTATGCGATCCGTGAGTCAGGACGGACTATTATTATTAATCTGATTAATTGGCCGATCTGCGCAATCTTTTAAAAAAAATTAATTTTTTTTATGGGGGAGGGGGGTGCGAACTATTCCGGACCCCTTATATAAAATATTGGGGGATCGGTCCCTTTGGCCTCTCTGCTTCCTACGCTCCTGAATTTGGAATACATTTAAATTTGAATTTCTTTCTACGCTCCTGAATTTTTTTAACGTTTGTTTTAACCCAATTCACAACTTTATATCAGTATAATTGTCATATGCCCAGTTATATTAGGGAGCGGTGAGAGCAATAAATGACAACTAATGACAATACCTTTTTATTACCCAATCCTTGAGTTGTTTTGTTTTTCATTTACCCAATCTTTTACTCACTCAAAATTTTGTTTACCTAACCCTTTTCTCTAGCTTCGGTGTCACTCCTCGCCATAAATAATGACCGTTCCCTTACTATTGTTCAAGTTTACAAAAACATGGAAAGGAACAAATGTAACCGCGAAGCTTTAGAATTATCAACATGATTTTGATGTTGCTTGTGATGTTACTCTGAGTGTATATCCACACCGGGCAGGCTTGAAAAATATGCCTGGCCACGGTGGGAATCGAACCTACGACCTTTGGAATACTAGCCCAATGCTCTGCCAACTGAGCTACGCGGTCAGGTCGGTTCGAATATGTGATATTTCGGAACTGAGTCTGAGTCTAGTTCCTTCGATATCAGTGTAATCGAGAGTACATTACACCAACACAACAAATATCATGATTTTGATGATTGAATAACTTATACATATATAATTCTAATACTTAGTTACCTTTTCATGTTCTATTCTCTGTAAACTCGGACAATAGTACTAGGCATGTAGGTTATCTGAAGTTGGGAATTGGGTGGCAACGACACAGAGTACATCAGTAGAGACATACAGAGCTTACAGAGACGTAACTAGTGTACCCACTTTTTTTTTGCGTATGCTCGGCAAGTTACTAGATGCATGCATCTGATTGGATGACGAGCTGATGACGACTCACTTTAAACTTGCTGAGCACGCGCAGTTGATCATTTTTTGCCCGGTCGCCTGAAAAAAAGTGGGTACATGAAAACGTAAGCTTCCGCAGTGTTTACAACGGTCAGTTACGTCTCCGGTATGTCTCTACTCTGTGGCAACGATGTAAACTATTTTTTTACTTTGGCAAACTATTTTTTGATGTGGCCTTTTATACAATTAGACTATTATAATAAATTATAATAGTGAAAAGTTTAACCTAGGGAGGGAACGCCTGGGGGGGGGGGGGCAAAGTGAGAGAAAAGAACGCGAGGGAAAAGGGGAGGGGCGAAAAACTGAGTCTCGTCCCCAGACTTCCGGCCTGCGAATAGGAGAGATTTAAAAACATGGCGTCTTTGTGAAGAGAAGTTTATACTACAAGAGTGTGAAATTGGTGGATATTTGATGATGTCTGGCTCGCGATTAACGAGGAAAGTGACAGTGGAAGGTTCTAAAAAGATTACAGATACCAGTGCGCCTAGGAAAAGTGTTTTTGATAGACTAGGACCAGGTGCACTTGAGGTACAAATAATAATAATCAAATATAGTATTTAATTTTTATATTTTATAATAATGTTCATATTCGATCCCTATCATATTACCTAGCATTTGCAATCAATAAAATTGATGATTTATAAAATCAGTATCACTTTATAACAATCAATATTAATCAATTGATTGATATTGAAAATCAGGTCATTCCGCCAGGCGGAACCGTGGAATCCCGGCCTGACTGGAAAGTTTGGAAATTGCATGCCAAAAATTCAGAGATTTCAAAAATTCAACAGTATTAGGGGGAGCATCCATACTCAACTTGCCACGAGAAACGTCAATTTGACGTTTCTTTTTCATACCCACCCACCCACCCTAGAAATGTCAATCCGTGGCAAGAAAAAAGTGTGAATACTCGAAAATACTTACAGTATTAACTTCCATATCATCCTATATATCTCATAAAGTACTTTTGAATAGAGACTATAGCGAACAATATATTAAAATGTATAGAAAGCATCAAAATTGTGCGGCCAATACCACTGCCGCACAATCAGGTGCAGATCTAGGATTTTTCAAACATAAGTCGAGACATGCTAGGGGGGTCTGGGGGCATGCCCCCCCGGAAAATTTTGAAATCTAGGGTCTCTGAAATGCGATTTCAAGCGTTTTGGCGGTGAGATTTTACAGAATTCCAAAGATTATAAAGTACATCAAGCACATGATCTCACAAAATGATCTCACAAACGCAAGCACATGATCTCACTTATGATCTCACAAACATGCCTTCTCCCAGTCCTCGGAATTAGATTTACTAACGGAGGGTCATATTACAAAACACATCATGTAGTTTCAACTTTCAATAGCCTTTGAGTTTGGCTCATGAAATCCTTTGCAAATTGAAGTGATATGATACCAATGACCGATCCAATATAACTCGCTGTTTGTGAATAAAAATTCTCAAGCAAAATAAAGAGTAATATTTCAATTATACTTTGTAAAATGCATTTTTTATTCAATGAATTAGGCGTAAAAAAAAAATACCTGTGGTTCCGGTTCCCGACCGACCCTATTTTTTTCTGCCGACCCTATTATTTTTTTCAACGCGATTGACCGTGCAACTCTATTTTCTCCAGGTGGTTGCGGGCTGCTCATACAGCGTGCCAAAATGGCGTCTGTTGTCACACTAATTATTGAACCAAATTGCCTAAATTCGTCCAAAGGAAATACGCATCTCTAGTTAATATTGATGTCGGGACTCTGCTGCAAATCGCCCAGCAAAAATTGCCACAACCATGAAAAAAATATTCAAAAAAAAAATTTATTTCCGACCCTAATTTTTTCACGATATGAAACCGGAACCACAGGTATTTTTTTTTTACGCTTTACAATATGCTATAAATATCACTTGTATATTATAACGATATTCATCGCAAATCTTTCATGCAATGCAAATCATCCAAATTATATTGTTTTAACACTCCAATGGCAATGCTCTATTCTGGCCCTTTTTATAATGGGCCATTTATAAATTCTAAATACAGCAGGAAAGCTTTAAGGCCCGAAAGCGCATTATAAGTTGCATTGCAAGTCGATTGCGTGTAAAAATGTATTAATATATTTCAACTTCGCATTTATCATACAAGATACATTGCAATATAGTCATTTGATTTCTGTTTCATAATTTTGGATATTTTCATACATTATAGCAGTGTACACTTTCGGTGACTTTCCTTTGACTTTACCACCCAAATTACGACCATGATCTTTGTGAAGCACGTAGCAGAGAAGTCCCAACTTAGTGCCTTCTCGTTGTTGAACAGAACAACATTATAAAAGCTGCTCGCTTGATATCTTAGCTGCCCCACAATAATCCTCATTCAGAGACAATTCAAGTTTATTAAAGGCCGTTAAATCGTCTCGTAAAATCGGCCGCGCACATATAAATACTCGACATCGTAAAATAATTCTCCCAACTATGAAAAACCTTCATATACGGGAATATGAAAGACTGCTTTGCATGAATTTCGCAATTTTCAAGGACTGATATCCCCTGCCGCGAATTAGTCCGAATCAGTCCAAAAAAATGAACCAATAGGAATTGTCAATAATTTCAAATTGACCAATCAAAATGAAAGAAATGGACTGATAAAAACTCCCTTAAAGTGCAAATCAGTCAGACCACCCCATAAAAACTCCCTTAAGTTGCAAATCAGTCCGACCACCCCACAATATTTTCAAATTGACCAATCAAAGGAACGAAATGGACTGATAAAGACTCCCTTAAAGTGCAAATCAGTCCGGCCACCCCACAGATCAGTCGAGATAAGTCCAAATGACCTCTCGACCAATCAAATGAGCATAACAACCACCCGATTCTGAGAGATTCTTGCGTTTTACTGCTGCTCTAGATAAAGCATATATTTATTCAAAACTGAGCTTGTAAAGACTTATACTGGACTATGATATGAATTTCATATTATATTCTGGAATTAATTATTCAAATTTCGAAATAATAAATTAATGATTTCTTTGCAAAAAATACGTCAGTCACACGACTGATTGGACTTACCCTAGATCCGCCCCTGCGCACAATACAAATGTTCCACACTGGTCAGGGACCGGTCATTAATTACAGGGGAGGGGGGCTGGTGGAAATGAAAAATTAGATGCTAAAATTGTGTTGGCCCCCCCTTGAGGATAACACAATTATACTTGACCCCCCCAATCTCGTTCCCCGACCCTGCGATCCTCGGGAAGGAACCGAAGGCTCTGGGATAATCCGTTTCAGGGAGGAATCTGATTGGCCATTGATATGGAATGCGTAGTTCAATCTTAGCCATGATTCTTGGCTTCCGGTAACGGATTATCCCAGAGCCTTCGATTCCTTCCCGAGGATCGCAGGCTCGGGGAACGAGATTG